>MU204353.1:1339773-1347273 GCA_017309775.1 Paedocypris sp. Pulau Singkep
AGAGAGAGAGAGAGAGAGAGAGAGAGAGAGAGTGGTAAAAAAATGGAGAGATAGATACATAAAGGTATGGATAGCGAGCAAGGGACAGACGGAGAGAAAGAGAGAGCGAAAGAGAGAGAGAGAGAGAGAGAGAGAGAAAGAGAGCGAGAGAGTGAGATGAAGAGAGAAAGACAGAAAAGACAGAGAGATAGAGAAACCAGGGAGAGACTGTAAGAGAAAGACAGAAAAAAGAGCGAGAGTGAGATGAAGAGAGATAGACAGAAAAGACAGAGAGATAGAGAAACCAAACAGAGAGAGAAAGAGAGAAAGATAGGAAAAAAGAGCAAAAGATAGAGAGATAGAGTGGTAAAGAAGATGGAGAGATAGATACAGTGGTACAAAGGTATAGATTAGCGAGCGAGGTCAGAGAGAGAGAGAGAGCGGGCGAGCGAGCAGTGGTCAGCATTACACAGCAGCTGCAGTAAAGCGAGATCAGAGCGTTTCGCCGGAACATTCCTCGGCGAGAGATGAAAGCCAGACGCAGGTAAATGAAGTCGCTTTCAGGAGTCTCCACTTCCCTCGCGCTCCAGAAAAATCAAGCCAATTAGCAGTGTGGCGAGTGTGGTTCCGCGGGCCAATCAGAGGCCGCGGCTGACAGCTCATTACTCCCGCCACGCGAGCGCTGCTGCGTTAGCCTCGCGCTAGCTACGTCTGAGAAGGTTAAAGCGCCGGGTGCGGCTCATGTCTGAAGCACTGATGCTGAAGCTAAAGCCAAAGGAGACCTCGTGAGCCAGATGTGAGATGCGAGGGAGACGTTTGGAGACGTGACAGATTTTACGTGATCTGAGACATGAGGGAGACGTAAATGAGATTTTAAGAGTGATAAACATGATGGTAGGAGACATGAGGAAGATCTGATGAGACATGAGGGAGACGTAAATGAGATTTTAAGAGTGATAAACATGATGGTAGGAGACATGAGGAAGATCTGATGAGACATGAGGGAGACGTAAATGAGATTTAAGGAGTGATAAACATCATTTTAGGAGACATGAGGAAGATCTGAAGAGACATCAGTTAAATCTGATGAGACATTAGGGAGATCTGATGAGACATGAGGGAGATCTGATGAGTCATGAGGGAGACATAAAATAGATTTTGAGTGACAAACATTATTTTAGGAGACATGAGGAAGATCGGATGAGACATCAGTTAGATTGGATGAGACATCAGAGTTAGATCTGATGAGACATGAGGGAGATTTGATGAGACATGAGGGAGATGTGATGAGACATGAGGGAGATGTAAGTAGGAGCTTGACAGTGGTAAACAAGATGTTATGAGACATGAGACAGGAGGAAAAAATCAGGAGACAACAGGGACATTTCAAGAGACATCAACGAGCAAGAGAGAATTTAGGATAGATCTTGAGATGTTAAGTTTTAAGTGAGATTTGAGACAACAAATGAGAGGTCATGAGACAATAAGGAGAATTGAGGGAGATTTATTGAGACAAGTTGGAAGCTTGGAGACGTGAGGAAAGTTTGAGAAGTTTGAGGGAGTTTTGAGATGAGAAGATAACAGATGAGAAGTTAAGAGTCATGAGGGATATTTGAGAAGACATGAGAGAGTTGCTAAGAGACCTACGGGAGAAATGAAGGAGAAGTGAGGAGCCATAAGGGATATTTGAGAAGAAGAGAGAGTTGTTAAGAGACCTACGGGAGATGGTGAAGGAGAAGTGAGAAGCCATAAGGGAGATTTGAGGAGATAAATGAGAGGTTTGGAGTCATGAGGGAGATTTGACGAGAAGACGAGAGAGAAGTTAAAAGACCTATGGGAGATGGTGAAGGAGAAGTGAGGAGCCATAAGGGAGATTTGAGGAGACAAATGAGAGGTCTGGAGTCATGAGGGAGATTTGAGAAGACGAGAGAGAAGTTAAGAGACCTACGGGAGACTTGAAGGAAAAGTGAGAAGACACGACGGCAACATTCTATGACGTGAGGTAAATGTGAGACGTTAGAAGAGTGAGATGCCTCAGGTCTCGTGCAGATCCATCTGCTATGCTAATATAGCCTGTTGATTAGCGAGAACTAAGCGAGCACATCATCACATCACAAACTCTTCAGACGGGAATCTGATTTCACCATCGCGGCCTCACAATTAGCCATCGTGATTGAACAACAACCTCCATTAGAGTTTCATCACTTCTCCAAAATAACTCAAACTCACACAATCAGCCAAACAGGGAAACCACGATCACAACAAAGACTCGTCTGGCGCTAATTACTCGACTTCACAAACTAGAAACTCTGACGTGGGTCTTTCTGTCGGGGGTTTTGGGTTGAAGTTTGTGCGTAAGACAGAGTTCTCATTCATGACTTCAGTGTGTGTGTGTGTGTGTGTGTGTGTGTGTGTGTGTGTGTGTGTGTGTGTGTGTGTGTGTGTGTGCGCGGGAGATCTGATCTGTGTTGAAAAGATCTGGGCTAATTGAAGTGAAAAGAGCTCATTGTCATGGAAACTCCAGTGAGACCTGATGGAGAAGTGAGAGAGGAGCTTTCAGGAGACGGGGCGAGCGAGCAGATGCTGCAGCTCAATTAAACACATCACTCACTCTCTCTCTCTTTCTCTCTCTCTCTCTCTCTTACTCGCTCGCTCACTACCTCACTTTCTCATATTCTCTCTCTATCTCCGTTTCTCCCTCTCTCTCATTCTTTCTTTCTCTTTCTCTCTCTTTCTCTCTGTCTCTTTTTCTCTCTCTCATTCTCTCTCTCTCCCTCTCTCTCTCTCTCTCTCTCTCTCTCTCCCTCTCTCCCTCTCTCTCTGTGTGTGTGTGTGCGCTGCAGGTGTAAAACATCTGAGTCTTTCAGGAAATTGTTGACATTAATTAACCACTGGAAAACAATTAACTTCTCAGGTTGGGAGTCGCTCGCTTGTCTATCTATCCATTCATCTCTCTATCCATCTCTCTCTCTCTCTCCATCTCTCTATCCATCTCTCTCCCTCTCTCTCCCTGAATCTGTCTGTCTGTCTGTCTATCCATTTCCATTTCTCTCTCCATCTCTCTCTATCTCTCTTTCTCTCTCCATCTCTCTCTCTCTCTTTCTCTATCCATCTCTTTCTCTCTCAATCACTCTATCACTCCATCCATCTCTTTCTCTCTCAATCACTCTATCACTCTATCCATCTCTCTCTCCCTCCATCTCTCTCTCTCTCTCTCTCTCTCTCTCTCTCTCTTGAATTAAAGAAGGGATGGAACTTGACTCTCAGAGCAAGCAGATCTCACTGCTGGTGTCCGGCAACAATGAGCTGAAACCGATCTCCCAAACAAACACGCCTGTGTGTGTGTGTGTGTGTGTGTGTGTGTGTGTGTGTGTCTCAATCAGGTCAACAGGTAAATAAGGATACAGCTGACAGACACAAACACACTGCTCCAGGTCACGTGTGTGTGTGTGTGTGTGTGAGCAAGGGAACAATGTGTCAGTGACCATATTAGCCATAAAGTATCTATTATTAGTAACATATTAGATTAGATCTGAAACATTTATTGATATTTTTATTTAGTGAGTTCTCTCTATATATACATCTCTGTCTCTGTCTCCGTCTCCGTCTCCCTCTCTCTCTCTCTCCCCACATCTATCCGTCAGTCTGTCTGTCTATCCATCTCTCTCTGTATCTCTCTCTCTCTCTCTCTCTCGTTTAAAAATCGGAGGATTCTGGGAATCAACTCTAAATCTCAAGGTCTCTCGGGCCTTTTCAAGATCCAATCACAAGCCTCCCTGCATTTCACAAACATTCTGAGGATTATCTGTGTGTGTGTGTGTGTGTGTGTGTGTGAGTGTGAGGGCAACTCCCTTCGAGTACACAAACCTCCCAGTGTCTCCACCTGTGTGTGTGTGTGTGTGTGTGTGTGTGTGTGAGATTAAACTCTTGCAACACTCTGCACCTGCAGGAGTGAATATTCAGACATGACTAACGGTGTAAAGCTTGTGACCTCGGCCTGATCACACACACACACACACACCCTTATCAGACTGTGTGTGGATCTAAGTTGTGAAACGCACACGGAAGGTGCGGTGTGAGAATTTGGGGTCGTGACCTTTCACGTCTAAGTCACACTTACAAAAGCCCTCGTCTGAGTCACACACACACACACACACACACACACACACACACACACACAGAAAGCGGCTTCGGTTGAAAAGTGACCAATCAGCTTCCAGAAGAGATAAACATGAAACATTAATAAGCTCCGGATTAGGATGAATATTCATGAGTTCAACAGAAACGGTTTGTGGTCAGGTGACCTTCACGCTCCGGAGGCGGAGGTCATGTGACTTACACCAAGCTCAGGGTCACACACACACACACACACACACAAGCACTGAAGGTCAAAGTACGGCCGGCTTAGAGCAACACAAACACACACACACACACACACACACACACACACACAAGGTAATGAAGCAGAAAGTAAAGGGTGATCACACACTCACTCCCACACTCCATCACTCACATTGCAGCTTTACACACCCAGTGCACCGCGCGTGTGTGTGTGTGTGTGTGTGTGTGTGTGTGCGTGTGTGTGTGTGTGTGTGTGCGCTTAGATCACTGAGACGTTTTTCACATTGACCGTGTTGTTCATCAGGTCAGACAACATGAGTGATAAAGTGTGAGGTGTGTTAGTTTGTACGGTCACACACACACACACACACAGATGAATGATGGTGAGATTGAACACACATGTAGAGTATTACGCTCCTTCACACTTACAGAAAACCATCTGTTATTTCACACCAAGTTAGTTTGATTCCACCAGATTTGTGAAGCTTTGAAAATTACACCTATCATTATTTAAACAGAGAGAGAGGGAGGGAGACAAGAGAGAGAGAGAGAGAGAGAGAGAGAGCAAGGAGAGAGAAACAGACAATGAGGAGAGAGAAATAGAGCGAGAGAGACTGACGGGAGAGGAGAGAAGAGAGAGAGAGAGAGACTGACAGACAAGGAAGGAAGGAGAGAGACAAAAGAGGATAGAGAGAGAGATGAGAGAAATAGACATAAAAGAGAAGGAGACAAGAAGAAAATAGAGAAAGAAGAGACAGAGACAAGAGTGAGACAAGAGAAAGACGGAGTAAAGAAAAGGGAGAGACAGAAATAAAGAAAGAGAAAACCTTTATTTGTCTCAATAATGAGAAATGTACAAAAAGAGAGGGATGTGAGGGAATGAGAGACAGAGGCACAAACAGACTAAGACTAACGAGACATAAGAGACAGAGAGAGAGAGAAAGAGAAATAAAAAATTATAGAGGGAATAGAGGGAGACAGAGAGAGAAGGAAAATAATCCAGGGCAAGATGAGATACACGAAAAGAAAGAGAGACAAGAGTGAGATGAGAGACAGACACAAAAGAGGGAAACAAAAGTGAGACGAGACACTGAGACGTAAAGGAGAAGAAGACAAGTGAGAAATATGAGACAGAAAGAGACGGAAGGGAGAGATGGAGACAAGAGACAAAGACGTAAAAGAGAGGGAGACAAAAGTGAGACAGAGATGTAAAAGATAGAGAGAGAAGAGTAAGACAAGAGAGACAAAAGAGAGAGAGACAAGAGTGAGACGAGAGACAAAGATGTCAAAGAGAGAGAGAGAGAAGAGTGAGACAAGAGAGACAGAGACGTAAAAGAGAGAGAGAAGAGTGAGACAAGAGAGACAGAGACGTAAAAGAGAGAGAGAGAAGAGTGAGACAAGAGAGACAGAGACGTAAGAGAGAGAGAGAAGAGTGAGACAAGAGACAGACGTAAAAGAGAGAGAAAGAAGAGTGAGACAAGAGAGACATAAAAGAGAGAGAGACAAGAGTGAGACGAGAGACAAAGATGTCAAAGAGAGAGAGAGAGAGAAGAGTGAGATGAGAGACAGAGACGTAAGAGAGAGACAGAAAGAAATGAAAGAGGGAGAGAGAGAGAGAGAGATGATATATGAGGTTTAGATGAATATTTAAAGGCCGCTGAGTCTCACGGCTGGTGTGAATCTCACATTAATGAATAATGACTGAACTGATTGTATTGATCCGTTGTCGGTTTTGACCCGAGGGCGAGGAAATGATCCCTCTGTGTGTGTGTGTGTGTGTGTGTGTGTGTGTCATTGATTAACTCAGCACACACTCTGTTTAAAGATAACGCAAGCCAGACCGGAAACACAGAGACGAAACGAGATCAACTTCTTTATCAGGAAATGATGTCATCAGAACTCTTCGTCGGGGGGCGGAGCCTGTCACATCAGCTGCTCATTTGCATACGCTCGTCACTGCCTGTCACTCAGGCGCACTCGGCTGACAGAACAAGTGGAAATCAACTCAATAACCGCCTCATTTGCATACCGCATCGGAGGTGACAAGGAAAGCGTAATTATGCGCTCATGCATATTCACGAGGGAGACGAAACTTTCCGCACGACTTCGGCAGACACTTCAGCAGACGTGTTGTCAGCAGATACGTGGACATGGACACGGGTGATGTTATGACTAGCATCAGCCAGCACATGTTCTACTGTATCAAAAATAAGTGCATAGAAAAAAAACAAGTTCTTTCCAAAGTTAATTCGTAATTCAACGCGCACAACCGATTCGACGGAACACGAAACGAGACGCTGCTTGTCCAAACAGACGCAGTCAATCGACAAGTACTTGAGTAAACTTTTGGGAATTTTTGTACATTTTGTAAATATCTTTTTACTTATATTTTTGAAACTCAAGTACAAAGTAGCCAAAAATACTAAGTTCAATCAATCAGTCCACGCAGTCCCAAAAAATTCACACAATAAAATAAGTAAAATACAAGTACAAATAATATGCTCGGTGTTTCAATGTCTAAATAAATTTTGACGCATTTGTCGTACCTTTTTTTTTTAGAATCAATTATAATTGTGCATATTTTCACGGCATTGTGTTCTTTGTACCAATTGCACATTTTTTGGTACTTTTGGTAAAATTGCACATTTTTTTTCTACCACTTGTATTTTTGTAATTTTTGTAAAATTGATGTCTATATGTAAAAATTTGGACTCTCTGCACGTCCAGTACCTACAGCAGAGTGGACAATGAAGCTGACTTTGACTTTTAACTTTTATATGTACACAAATTGTACGTATGTTTACAAAATTACGTACTCAAGTACTTTTCACCTCTGTCGACAACAGAAAGGTCCCCAGAACTGAACCCTGTGGGTCTCCCGGAAGAATGATCTCGTTCTGCTCACAAACAACTTCTCAAAAACGTTTTTTTCAGGCGACAAATTAAAAACCTGTTAATTCTGAGCACATTTAAAACACACGCTACTAGCTTTCGGCCATTTAGTGCGGCAGGAAACATCGGTTCGTTACTATGCGCAGAAATCGAACCAAAATATTTTCCATAAAATCGTAAATTCCAAACCTACGTAGGTTGGAGCGATAAGCGCTTCACCTGTAGCCGGAGTGTTTCAGAATCAGGCGGACACGTCGCTCTCGGCGTGATGCGCTGGAATTTAATTAA
>MU204353.1:1372135-1384135 GCA_017309775.1 Paedocypris sp. Pulau Singkep
TCTCTCTCTCTCTCTCTCTCTCTCTCTCTCTCTCTCTCTCTCTCTCTCTCTCTCTCTCTCTCTCTCTCTCTCTCTCTCTCTCTCTCTCTCTCTCTCTCTCTCTCTCTCTCTCTCTCTCTCTCTCTCTCTCTCTCTCTCTCTCTCTCTCTCTCTCTCTCTCTCTCTCTCTCTCTCTCTCTCTCTCTCTCTCTATCTCTGTTACTGATCTGTCTGTCTGTATCTCTTTCTGTTGCTGATGTTTCTGTCTATCTGTCTGTCTCTCGTATACTAACCTGTCTATTACTGACCTGTCTATTACTGACCTGTCTAGTCGGTCTATCACTCTGTTTGTGTTGCTGCTTCTCTCTCTCTGTGTGTGTATCTGTTACTAACCTGTCAGCCTGTCTGTCTGTCTCTCTATTTGTCTGCCATTCTGTCTGTCTATCGCTGTCTGTCTGTCTGTCTGATTATGCACTTCAGTCAGTTCCTGTGCTGTTGTTGTAGATGAGGAAGAGAGTCAGAGAGACAGATCCAGACGGAGAACCGGAGCTGATGGGAATGTGGAGGGAAATGATGATGCTCCATATGCAAATGAGCTGAACAAACTGGCCAATGTGTGTCAGGCAGTTCAGTCAGAATAAAGCTCCTCACTGTTCCACACACAGAGACACGTCTGGATTCATTCACGTTTAGTTATTCATACGGTTAAACGTTACACAACAATTTATTACGCACGCAGACGTCTTTAAATGCACCAAAATCTCACCTGAGCATCTCACCTGTGATTGGTCGATCTGTCTCCAGGCTGCATTTGGCCTACGGAACCCTGGAAAGAGAAATTGGATGGATTCAGTCCTTCATTCAGTTTTTTTGTTCTATAACCCGGTTTGAAGCCACAGACTCACCTTTTACTTTTACTTCTTTACTTTACTTTATCCAAAGAGTAATTTACAAATCCACACGTTTGTACTTTCCGTGGGAATCAAACCCCTGATCCGGTGCTCGAATAAACATAATTGGAATCCTTTTACTAATAGAATCTTTGAATCTTTTGCATGCTAGTTCTGAATCATAGTGTCAGTGAAATGGATTCATGAATTTAATCTGGACGTGTGAGTCACATGAGTCAATTAATTCATATGGAGTCATGTAAATAGAGCTGTTGAATCACAGCAGTGAAATGAATCAAATCGAATCGTTTGAATCAATGTAGGATTTTAATCTGAATCTTTGAATCACCTGGTTCAACTGAATCATAGTCAAGGGAATCGATTCGTGACAACTGAACTGAATAGTGAATCCGCAACTCTGGCCTGTTTTTACCCAGTTTTACTACATTTGATAATGTATCTTTTGATTTAAACTTTGTAATTGACGTTAAACTGCTGATGTGACTTCAGGATGAATGAATCGCGCTCTCGGCATCTCAGGTACAGAAATCCTTCTCCGTGCTGGAACGATCCAAAGGATTTTGCTGCTTATTGAATTTAATTGTCGAAAGCCTCATACGGCCTTGATATTATAATTACATTTATTGATTAAGTGTAAGTCTTCACTCGTATAAAGGTGAAATTGTGCACCTGGAAATCAATTTAAGAGGCCGAACACATTCTCTTAATGGAATTTTTTATTTCTGTCACAAATTTTACTCGCTTACAAGGAGAACGTCGCTGTTCTCTTCACCTTCCCGTGCGGAAAGCACTTATCATAATTGTCATCGCTGCGTTTTGTATTTTAACGGTTTATTAGATTTGTATGTTTATTTGTTTTGTTGAATACATTTTCACGTTTTTGATGTTTTAAAGTCTTTAAAGATGCTTTAGAGCTTTGGGCCGATACGATGACGTCTAACCGAAGTAATCGATAATAAATGAATATATTAAAAGTATAATATATAATATATATTGATTTATTATTTACATATACACTGTATATACCTATACAGTGTGTGTACATACGTGTATATATATATATATGTACATATCTTAAAAGTATAATATATAATATATACTAAAAGTAATATATACTTTTAAGATATGTACATATATACACGTATGTACACACACTGTATAGGTATATACACCAGTATATAGTTCAAAAGTTTAGGTTCACTTTGAAATGTTCTTATTTTTGAAAGAAAAGCACTGTTTTTGTCAATGAAAATAATTTTAAACTAATCAGAAAAACACTCTATACACTCTATCTTGTGTGTGTGTGTGTGTGTGTGTGTGTGTGTGTGTGTGTGTGTGTGTGTGTGTGTGTGTGTGTGTGTGTGTGTGTGTGTGAGTCAGTGGTGTATTATGTCTCATTGTTGCAAAGAAACACAGAGTTTCTTTCTGTTTCTTTTTAGCTTCTATTTATTCTCAAGAGTCAAACAGTTCTGAACATTATCATTGTAACAAAAACATGTAGCGGTCGTTACAAATATGTCAACTGAAACATTGTGTTTATATGTAGATTACACTAACTTAGACAAGCAGAAGTTTCACAGTGAAGAAAATACTCAAATATTATTTTTTTTTTTTAACTTTTAACACGGGTCAATTTGACCCGAACAGTATCTTTGTAATGTAGCGTGGTGTTCAAATATATGAACTGAGTCATATTTTGTATATAGAAAACACTTTAAAGTATTTTGTTCATTAATTTAAACTTTGAAAACGGGTCAAATTGACCCGAACATAATATGAGGATTAAAATATTTCCACAACAATAATTAAATTAATCATTTTCACATATTTACTCTACTGGACTGTCATTTTGAGCAAATAATTTTGAGTCATTGGTGCATTTTGATCATTTACATTTTGTTCATTTGTCTAGTCGACTGTCAATATGTTTGTACAGTCAATATAAAACAGAGTCGACTGTCTTTATAATAGCACTTACCGGATTGGACTACTTGGTTTTTGTTTGTTTTTTTCTTAAAGTCTTTTTAAATGCAATTTAAAATGGCAACGTTTCATTTTGGTCAGACATTTAAATGTATTTATATTATATATGTTACCACATGGTCATTTTACCAATCGACTTGGTTATTTTAGTGATTAATTTACCAAATAACTACTCGAGTACGTACTTGTTTGATTACACAAAAAGTTTTTGGACTTTTAAACTTTTACTTAAAAGCGGTGTTGCATGTGAGCCTTGTTTTTTTAGCGAATAAACCTCCTAACTCGATTAAAGCGGGGGATGGGGTGCGTGTGCGTGCGTGCGTGCGTGTGTGTGTGAGTGGTCAGCGCGGCCACGTAGCGGCGCAGTACACTGTGCACGCGCACGCAGGCATCACGCACGCACGCACGCGCATTCGGGGAGGCTCCAGTTTCAAACACAACACTCGTCTTCCTCGAGACAGATTCCGTCCCGTGGCGAGATTCGGCGCTTCACGTAAGTTCGTCTCGTTCGCGTAAGTTCGGACGCGTCTGACTCGCGCGATCCGCCCCGGTGAAGTTCACATGACGCGCGCGTGTCGGCGAAACAATGCAGCGCGCGCGTCTGATGATGATGATGATGAGGAGCCGCCGCCGCTCGTGACGTCGTTTCATGTCGCCGCCGCCGCGTCCGTTACACGAACTTTCCGCGTGTGTTGCGCGCGCGTAGCCTGTTGCTTCCCCGCTACTCACGCGGCGTTTAGCGGCCTGTGCACGAGCACCAACACAAAGAGGTCAGCGAGTAACGGGACGCACGCGCGCCTCTCGGGAATTAAACGCCACAGGTTGACGCGATAAGACTGGCGGTGACGTCACTGGGAGATATGAGGGGCTCGATCTCGGATGACGGGACGGGATAGTTCCTAAAAGGGATGTTTAGTGCGTGACGCCGGAATGTGGACGCACTAGATTGTGTGTGTAAATGTGTTCTGTTGAATTCCAAATCAGACAAGTTCAAATTTTAATTATTATATAGACGTTATAACAGGCGTTGAAATGTGTTTTACAATCGTCCAATATTCAAACAACGCGAGAAAGAAGTACAATAAAGAGATAAAAAAGCGACAACATACATAGATAGGGATACAAATATGAATTAAAAACAGGGACAAAGCTTAAAGATGAAAATACAATAAAAAGAGCAAAATACAAAAAAATATTTATAATTCTTCTGTTTTTTTTTTTCAGAATCAACTTCACTTATTGAGTCAAAATGCAATTAACATGTAAATGCCCTAATAAATTCTCAGCCCCAGTAAATTCAGGCACATTTTATATCTATCAAGATTTAGATCAAAATGATTAAATATTGTAATAACTGTAATTAAAAAAACATTGGTTATTGGGGGGGGGTAAAAAAAAATCTGTTTCTTATCCATCTTTGTTAAATACACATAATATTGACTTTTTAGCTCTTGAACAATAAAGGAAACACTTTGAGTCATTTGTGCATTTACATTTTGTTCATTTGTCTAGTCGACTGTCTAATGTCGTAAAAAATATGTTTGTACAGTCAATATAAAACATAGTCGACTGTCTTTTATAAATTATACATTTTTTAATTATAATTTATAGTACAATTATAATCAACAAAAACTCACAGCAAACTATTTTGATCAATCATGATGGATAATAAACGATGATTTTATTATAATAGCAGGAGAATTTTCACTTTATTCTCATATTTCTTAGACGGTTTTTGACAAAAGCCGTTTTTTAAAAGATACATTTTTCTGGTTGGTCTGTCTGATTAAACAGAATGAGACCATAATTTACACGGTCTACGCAAATGAACATTTTAAACGTTCCTCTGGAAATCATTTAGTATTTTTTTTTTAATTGGAGACATTCGGTAAAAGGATTTTTAATTGCGATGGATAATGAAGCAGCCAAAATAACGAGCCTAAAAAAAGAGTTTAAATTGATATGGTTGGTATCAAATTGGTATGATACTGTTTTCAGTTTGTTATAAAAACTTGAAGCTTTGTGTGTAAATCAATGCATGATTAGAGAAATACGCAATGTTCTGAGAGGAGGATTTTCACTTTTTTGACAATAGCATTATTTTAACGGTTTATCTTATATCTGTACAGACTTGTCATTCAATAATGTGCTATTTACTGCCAATAGAAATATAATTTGCCTCATACACAAATAATAATTAGTATTGGAAACTAATCTAAGCATGAACGTGTAATGCCTTTACGTGTAATGTAAATAGCTATAATGTGTTGAGCTTAACAGTCGTATGTATTTGCCTGACGTGCTTTATAAGTCGAGCGTCGCTGAAGAGAGGGTTTAATCTGGGCTCACGTGACGCTCCTGTAATTACACCATGATGGGGAGAGACGATCTTAATCCTCACTTAAGAGCATTAGCCACACAAACACAAGCACGGCTAACGCTAACGGCTAATGTGCTAACTCTGAGTGCTAATGCTAACGGCTTCGCTCCTGGATGGAGATGATTAGGGACAAAAACAATATACTGCAGAGCCTAGGGGGCGGGGCTAAAGGGGCGGGGCGACGGCCAAATCACTTTTCACAACTTCAATTCAATTCATTTTTATTGTTTGGTTCAAAATACATCAGTAGACATTCCGTCCAGCAAACCATTTCACATAAAACTGACCAAAAAATGAACACACTTTGTGTTCCCCACACTGGCTCTTTGTCCCGGGACAAGCTGGGTGGTCTGAGGAAAGCCCACCTGAGTCACTCGATCTCACGAGAACGTGAAATAAAAAGAGAGGAAGAGGGGTTTCTTTCATGTGAAGTGACGTAAAGTACTTGAGTACTAGGTTTTTTTCCTTTACTTAAGAGGAAGAGAGAGAGAGAGAGATACAGAGATGTTGGCTTCTTTTTACTTGTACTTAGTATTAACAATATAAGCAACTTTTACTCTCTATTTGACTACAATAATTATTATTATTAAATACTTGAGTAAATAATTTGACTTTTTTTTTGGGCTACTTTGTACTTGTGCTGAGCATCAACAATATTAGCAACTTGTACTCTCTACTTGACTACAACAGCAACAACAACAAAAATAATAATAATACTTATTATTATTAATAATAAATACTTGGGTAATTAGACTTTTTGGGCTACTTTGTACTTGTGCTGAGCATCAACAATATTATCAACTTTTACTCTATACTTGGCTACAACAACAACAACAACAATAATAATAATAATAATACTTATTATTATTAATAATAAATACTTGGGTAATTAGACTTTTTGGGCTACTTTGCACGTGTACTGAGTATCAACAATAAAAGCAACTTGTACTCTCTACTTGACTACATTAGTGATCGAGTATCTGTATCTTTACTCCACTACTTTTGAATGGACACTCATGAAACCGACAGAAACGTGATCGCAGATAAAACCGGACGTTTCACAATAAGAGTTTGAGCTAAATCACCGGAATGTGAGTGAGTGATTGAAACATTGAGCTGTTAAGTTTAATTTCGATATTAGGAAATAAAAAAGAAAGTTTCTTCTTGTTCACATTTCTTGATGTTTTTTGAGCCTAAATTAAGTACGAGAATCTAAATGTTTTAAAAATGTGATACTGGTGATTTTACTCAAGTCTTCTTGGAATTGTTGACTTGTAACTTGTGATGGAGTCATTTTTTTTAGTAAAGTATGGGCTCTTCTACTCTAGTGTAGGTTCTTCACTCCTCTGGTGGCTTTCAGGTGTCAGCTGAAGTCCAGGTGATGACCGGAGGAGAACCGCCCGAGGAAGGAAACCCAAGATGATCGAAACAATGGGTGAGTTCACTTGTTATGTTCTGATGCCTGGTGATGTCATCAGACGGGATTGTGGGTAAATGGTGCGGAACAGGAAGGCGGGATTTAGCTTCTGGAAGGGAGCTGACAAATATTTGCAAACGGGTGGTTCTGAAGAACGTTTGTTGAAGCGCTTTAAACATTCCCAGTAAAGGATCTTCCGGAGTCCGATCCATCCATATTTCAGACCGCCTTCCATTTCTGGGTGACGTGGAGCCAAAGTCTAGATGTAGAGTCAGGACACACCCCCTCGATTGATGGCTGACCAATCAGAAAGCAAGCAAAATGTCTTTTTTTTTATGTAAATCTGATTAATCTGTTATGAAGGGTTATTTTTTGTTTAGTTTTATGTAACATTTCAAAAACAAAAAAATGTACGTAAAAGAACTGTACTACTAGTGTATTTTTAACATTTATTTTTCTACCGTCAGTCTAGGGAATCAGATGCCAAAAAATATGCCAACTTAAAGCTCTAAGAAACAAACCATAATCGTCACATTTTGGTTTGAAACTTTTTTTCCGCTTCAGATATTTTTCTTCATCCAATTCTTTCATTTTCGTCTGGACTTCTGGCACAAGCTTCACGTGGGGGCGGTCCTTACTCTGACTGGCTGGGGAGAATGTGATTGACAGATGCTTGACCAGGAAGAAGTCCGGCCCCTTTTTCAAATGTTAGAACCCGATGTGGCCCGCGAATCAAAAACACCTGTGGGTTAGGGTCAGGGCTCAGTGCTCGGCCCGCTATCGTTCCTCCATCGGTTTAGCGTCCGTAGCAGGGCTTTCATCAGTGGCGTGAAATCGACCCGGACTTGAGGTCGGAGCAGATCTAACGAGGCGTTCGCAAATTGTGAATAGTTTTAAATGACAAAGTCAAGGTCAGGCAGGCAGAGGTCAGTACACGTCAATCAAATACAACGAGGGACAGGCAAAAACGGGAAACCAAACTAGAGCGACGGTCAGAATCAGGAACGATCTGGGAA
Organism: Paedocypris sp. Pulau Singkep; assembly: GCA_017309775.1. Classification (NCBI taxonomy): domain Eukaryota; kingdom Metazoa; phylum Chordata; class Actinopteri; order Cypriniformes; genus Paedocypris; species Paedocypris sp. Pulau Singkep. The sequence goes on from MU204353.1 coordinate 1,379,822, forward strand.
CGGATAAAGTGACGATCTGGTGCTATAACAAACTGATAACAGCTGAGCCAGAAGGAACCGACAGAGACGCGATGGTGGAGAACACCGCAAGTTTTAAAATAAGAGACATTTATTCATAGCGGTTGAAATTCCGTGTTGAATTTCGATGTCAAATTGGGAAACGGACCCGGAACTGGAGGTCGGAGCAGATGTGATGTCTCCTGGCACAAGCCGGACGTGACCAGACGAAGAGTGTCCCATCACCATCACCATCTCCATCCCTTCAGCGGAGCGTCTGGCCCACAGATGAAGCCGCTCACGTAGACAAGCGCTGCGTTTGGAAACCACCGTCTCTTCCAGGACGATGGCTCCTCATTCTCATTCATGAGCGGATGTTCCTCGCTGGTGTGAAGTGTGTTGGGTGAGACGGCAGCTCCCCGGCGCTGTGTTCCTCTCCCTCTCTCTCTCTCTCTCTCTCTCTTGGTGAATTATTCACTCGCTCTTGCTCGGCTTGTGGAATGTGAAGTCTGGCGCGTTTACCCAGGAGGCATCTGGCTGTGTGATTGGAAGACAAAGTGGCTCCTCGCAGCGGTGAAACACTCCAGCGCTCTGAAGATGAACAAGGAACGTTCGCTCGCCTCCGAATCATCAAAACTTCCCTGGGATATTCACGTGGACGACACACCTGCGCCACTCTGACATGATGTTTTAATCAAATCGGTATTAGGCGAAATCCAGAAGCCCGGATCTCCGTCTGACTTAAGATGAGCGTTCTGCATGCCGTCTTCTGGAAAGGGCCGAGACAAGTTGGCAACCGGCCAAAAAACGCGCAGCTGTGTGTGTGTGTGTGTGTGAGACGTCGAGTGTGTGAAGACGTAGTAAACTTACTGCTGTTGTTTTTCACGTGTGACGCTCTAGGAAAGTAGGATTCAGTTCGACTTTATTTTATAGCTTGTCCTCTGATGGAGAAGATTCAGAACTCTGGTTTGCTTTACATCTTTTTTTTATTATTATCAAGTTTTCGATCTGTCAGGACGTCAACAAACTTTCCCGACTTTTTTCCCAAATTTTCCTTTCCACGGCGATTCAGAGACCGTATGTTGTTGGCAAATTACTGTTTGAGGAATGTAGTTGCTTGATATTTGGGGGGATTTTTTGGCAGAAATACTTAAGAGATGAGATGGAGGGAGCAAGAGATGTGAGACGAGAGCAAGAAGCACGAGAAAGAGTCCGGTGAGTTGAGAGAGATGAGACAGACATGTTTGAGATGAGAGAGAGCCGTGTGAGACAAGAGAGAGACACTTGTGAGATGAGAAGCCTGTGAGACGAGAGAGCCATGTTGAAGTTCTGAGACGGAGACATATTTCAGTTGAGAGAGAGAGATCATTGTGAGACGAGAGAGAGCCAGGTGAGAAGCGACAGAGACATGTTTGAGACGAGAGAGAGACAGTTGAGAGATGAGACACTTGAGATGAGAGAGAGACATGTGAAATGAAACCGAGACATATTTGAGACGTGAGAGACAGTGGAGATGTGAGACGAGAGAGAGACATGTGAGATGAGACGGAGACAGGTTTGAGACGAGAGAGAGACAGTTGAACAATGAGAGACAGACATTTGTGAGAGGAGAGAGAGACATATTTGAGACGTGAGACAGTTGAGATGTGAGACGAGAGAGAGACATGTGAGATGAGACGGAGACATTTTTGAGACGAGAGAGACACACACGGGACATATAGACGTTCTTCACTGCAGTTCCACGATTAAAGTGAAAAACGCTACATTGGTTACAGTAGTGATTTATGTGTGAGTAGAACATGATTACGTTGGTAAACGCCTGTGATGTGTCTCTGCGTGTGTGTGGAGCAGTGATAGATTGATCAGCTGGTGTGTTTTGCTCAGACACGCAGCGCTGTCTACACGCGGTGGAGCGCTTACAGTCCCGTCTGAGGGAGCGAGGGTCCGAAGCCCCCGGCGAGGAGAAGCTGTGTCTGCTGAAGGCCGTCCTGCAGAGTCCTCTGTTCCAGCAGATCCTGGCTCTACAGCGCTCCGTCCAGCAGCTGAAGGAGCAGGTGAGCATCACGCAGCATCATGCAGCATCAGCATCACTCAGCATCAGCATCACTCAGCATCAACATCACGCATCACGCAGCATCACGCAGCATCACGCAGCATCATGCAGCACGCAACATCAGCATCACGCAGCATCAGCATCACTCAGCATCAGCATCACTCAGCATCACTCAGCATCAGCATCACGCAGCATCAGCATCACGCAGCATCAGCATCACTCAGCATCACTCAGCATCACGCAGCATCACTCAGCATCACGCAGCATCACTCAGCATCAGCATCACTCAGCATCACTCAGTATCAACATCACGCAGCATCACGCAGCACGCAACATCAGCATCACTCTGCATCACTCCACATCTTTTAGCATTACTCAGCATCAGCATCATTAAGCATCACTCAGCATCAGCATCATTCAGGATCTTTTAGCATTACTTAGCATCAGCATCACGCAGCATCACTCAGAATCTTTTAGCATTACTCAGCATCACTCCGCATCTTTAAGCATCATTCAGCATCAGCATCACTCCGCATCTTTTAGCATTACTCAGCATCAGCATCATCAGCTCTCTCTATCTCTCACTCACTCTGTGCCTCTTTCTCTAAGTGTCTCTCCCTGTTTCTCTCTGCTTCTCTATCACGCTGTCTCTCTCTCTTTCTCTCTGTCAGTTTCTCTCTTGTTATCTGTCTCCCTCTCTTTCTGTCTCCCTCTCTTTCTTTGTTTCTTTCTTTCATTCTTTCTTTGTTTCTTTCTCTCTCTCTCTTTTTCTCTCTCTTTTTCTGTCTTTCTCTCACTCTCTTTTTATCTAACTATTTTTATCTAATGTGTTTCTTGACTATCTTTTTTTCTCTTTTCTCTCAACTTTTTTCACAATTTGTCAAATGTTCTTGTCCATTTGTCTTTTCTCTCTCTCACTTTACCTTTCTCTCTCTCTGTCTATTTGCCTATCAATATTTCTCTTATTGTTCATCTAATTTGTTTGCATTTCTCTGTTTGTCTTTTCTCTCTCCTGTTCTCTGTCTGTTTCTGCCCTTTACTTTATTTCTCTTCCTCATCCGCCTGTCCATGTACCTTTTTCCTCTCTCTTTCTCTGTAGTTGTAAGACATTTCTTGTGTGTGTGTGTGTGTGTGTGTGTGTGTGTGTGTGTGTGTGTGTGCAGGGGATTTGCTTTCTGCTTGTGTTGTGTTTCTCTCTGTAATCGGTGGATCTTGAGATTTGTGTCGGAGCTGATTAATCAGTGATGCGGTGGAGATCTCCGGCCACTCGCTCGCTCACTCGCTCTGAAGTATGTCAGCTATGTTGGGGAGGAATGAAGATAATCAAATCCCCCCTTCACCCCCTCCGCTCCCTCGCATTCTTTCCATCCCGTGTGTGTGTGTGTGTGTGTGTGTGAGGCATCCGTCTTTATTCTCGCTTTGATCAGGTGGGCAAATGTAGTTTGAGATTTCATCTGGAAAAGATGCAGAAGTTTGCTTTGTTTGCAGAAGTCTTTGTTGCTCAGGACATACAAAACAACAGGAAGAGAAACGTATAAATAGAAAGAGAGAAATATTCTCAACATGAGAGAGACAGACAGACAGAGAGAGAGAGAGAGAGAGAGAGAGAGAGAGAGAGGGAGAGAAAGACAGAGGAGAGTGAGATTTGAGACCGATGAAGAAGATTTGAAACGATGAGAGAGACAAATGTGAGATGAGACATGAAAGAGACATGTTTGAGCATAGAGAGAGAGAGAGCGGGAGAGAGAGAGAGAGCGGGAGAGAGAGCGCGAGACGTGAGAGAGAGAGAGAGAGAGAGAGACACAGAGAGAGAGAGACGTGAGAGAGAGAGAGAGAGAGAGAGAGAGAGAGAGAGAGAGAGAGAGAGACAGACAGAGAGAGAGAGACATTTGTAAGATGATGTGGGAGAACGAGACATGTGAGAATGGAATGAGAGTGAGAGACGTGTGACATTAGAAAGACAGAGACAAGTGTGAGATGAAAGAGAAGTGAGAAAAGACAGAGACGAGTGAGATAAGAGAGCAATGTGAGAGAACCATATGTGAGATAGGAAAAGGAAAGAGCGAGGTATGAGATGAGAGATGCAAGATTAGAGGATTCAAGATTTTAAGAAGAGAGAGGAGAGAAAATGAGATAGACAGTGAGAAAGAGGTAGATATAGAAAGAGAGAAAAGGCAGAAATGGGTGAGAGAGAGAGAGAGAGAGAGAGAGAGAGAGAGAGAGAGAGAGAGAGAGAGAGAGAGAGAGAGAGAGAGAGAGAGAGA
>MU204353.1:1384160-1446350 GCA_017309775.1 Paedocypris sp. Pulau Singkep
TAAGTCTAGTTTAATCTGGTCAGTGGCGACTATTACTAGTCCTCAATAAGGCAGGTTAAATGTGGTCAGTGGCGATAGTCAATAGTCCTTGATGAGACTGGTTAAATCTAGTCAGCAATGAGAGACACTAGACTTCGTGAGCCTGGTTATCTTTGGACGATAGTTAGTTAGTTAGTTAGTTAGTTAGTTAGTTAGAGGGTGTGAATGTGAAAGCTCTTAAACGTTGACTAGCCGTCTGACTAGTCTGATCAAACTCTGTGTTCCAGCGATGGCAAACTGAAGGAGGGTGATCAGATCCTGGCCATAAACGACATCCGCTGGACCAGAAGGTCAGTCACCAGCAGGCCGTGACGCTCCTCCAGCGGGCGGCGGAGCGTGTGATCCTGACTGTGGCCCGCGGACCCGTCCCACACCTCTCCAGCCCGGTGGTGTCCCGCACCCCCAGCGCCGCCAGCACCCTCTCAGCTCACTCCAGTGCGGTAAGAACTCACTGCCTCTGCTCCAGACGCTCTACAACTAGTACTTGATCAGTGGCTTTCACTAGTAAATCTGCTGAGTGGTGACTCTATTACTAGTTCTAAATGAGACAAAAGTCATTAGGCCTTGATAAGACTGGTTATCTTTGGTCAGTGATGATTATGTCTAGTCCTTAATTAATCTGGTAAAATTATTTAAGTTGCGACTATTACTAGTCCCTTATGAGACTTGTTAAGTCTAGTTACTAATGACTATGTTACTAGTCTTGAGACTGGTTAAATCTAGTCAGTGGTAACTTTTTCTAGTCCTTGATAAGACTGTTCAATCTGGTGAGTGGTGACTCTATTACTAGTTCTAAATGAGACTAGTTGAATTAAATCAGCGGCGAAAGTCATTAGGCCTTGATAAGACTGGTTATCTTTGGTCAGTGGTGGTTATGTCTAGTCCTTAATTAGCCTGGTTAAATATAGTCAGTTCCTACTATTACTATTACTATTACTACCTTATGAGACTTGTTAAATCTAGTCACCAATGACTACTACTAGTCCTTGTTGAGACTGGTTAAATCTAGTCAGTGGTAACTTTTTTACTAGTCCATGATGGGACTGGTTATCTCTTTTACTTAGTGGTGATTATAACTAATCCCAATGAGTCTGGTTCAATCTGGTCACTGGTGACTATATCTAGTCCTCAATGAGGCTGGTACATGTGGTCAGGGTCGTGTTAAATCTTGTAAGCAGTGACTATCACTAATCCTTGATGAGACTGGTTAAATATGGTCAGTGGTGATTATTATTCCATTATTATTCCTTGTTAAGACTGGTTATAACTGGTCAGAGATGACTCTATTACTAGTCCTTGATCAGACTGGTTGAAACTGTTGACTCTAGTACTAGTCTTTGATGACACTGGTTAGACCTGGTCAGCGACGACTCTATTACTAATCCTTAACGAGACTGGTTTAATCTGGTCAACTCTATAACTAGCTCTCAATGAACCCGGTTAAATCCAATCAGCAGCGAGAGTCACTAGGCTTGATGAGACTGGTTGTATTTGGTCAGTGGTGACTGTGTATAACTCTGTGTATAACTAGTCCCTAATGTGCCTGGTTAAGTCTAGTCAGTGAGGAGAGTAACTAGGCCTGGTTTTATTTGGTCATTGGACATGGTTAAATCTAGGCTTTGGTTTCCGTTTTTAAACTCAATCCATGAGTTGTGGTGTCTGGTCTGGTGGTCTGAGGGTCTCGTCTCCAGCCTGACTGATGGTCCTGTCGGGTGCAGCTGGTACCCAGAAGTTTCTCCATCCTGGATGTAGATGATAAACATGCTGAGGCTCCTGGAGGACGAGTGCCGGGCGTATGACACACACACACACACACACACACACACACGTGCGCGCAAGATGGATGGCAAAGAGTGTGTGGACATTCGCTGGCACTCCAGAGATTCCTCCAGGCCTCGTCTCAGAGGAACCACAACCTTCTCCAGAGAATCAAGCTGCTTGGTCGTCTGTTGGGTTCAGGCGAGATGAATGTGCCGGTGAAGATTAAGGACGATGCCCGCGGTGCCAATTCTGTGTGTCTGGAGGATCTGGAGGGTTGAAACCCGACACTAGCTTCCTGTGAGTGAGGCCAGACTAGCTCCAGGAACTTCTCTATTATTTAGACATCAAACTTTTTACCAAATGACTGGTTAAATCTAGTCAGCTGCGAGTAAACTACTAGTCCTAGATGAGACTAGTTAAATCTAGTCACCGACAACTATATTTCTAGTCCTTGATGAGACTAGTTAAATTTAATCAGCTGTGACAAAATTATTAGTATTATTATGTCTTTGAGACGGCTTAAATCTAGTCACCAGCGACAATATTACTAGTCCTTGATGAGACTAGTTAAATTTAGTCAGCTGTGACTAAATTAATAGTCTTTGATGAGACTGGTTAAATCTAGTCACCAGCAACGTTATTACTAGCCTTTGATTAGACTAGTTAAATCTAATTTGCTTTGACAGAATTATTAGTCCTTGATGAGACTGGTTAAATCTAGTCAGTGGCGACTTTATTACTAGTCCTTGATGAGACTGGTTAAATCTGGTAAGCCAAGGTTTTTTTACTAGTCTTTACTGAGACTAGGTCAATCTAGTCATCAGTGACAAGCCACTAGGCCTTGAAAAGACTGATCTGTGGTGACTATAACTAGTCCCCAATCAGTCTGGTTAATGTGGTCAGTGGTCACTATTACTAGTCTTTGCTGAGACTAGTTAAATCTAGTCACTGGCAACTATTTAACTAGTCCTTGATGAGACTGGTTAAATCTAGTCAGTGGCGACTTTATTACTAGTCTTTGATGAGACTGGTTAAATCTAGTCAGTGGCGACTTTATTACTAGTCTTTGATGAGACTGGTTAAATCTAGTCAGTGGCGACTTTATTACTAGTCCTTGATGAGACTGGTTAAATCTAGTCTGTGGCAACTATATAACTAGTCCTTGATGAGACTGGTTAAATCTAGTCAGTGGCGACTTCATTACTAGTCCTTGATGAGACTGGTTAAATCTAGTCAGTGGCGACTTTATTACTAGTCCTTGATGAGACTGGTTAAATCTAGTCAGTGGCGACTTCATTACTAGTCCTTGATGAGACTGGTTAAATCTAGTCAGTGGCGACTTCATTACTAGTCCTTGATGAGACTGGTTAAATCTAGTCAGTGGCGACTTTATTACTAGTCCTTGATGAGACTGGTTAAATCTAGTCAGTGGCGACTTTATTACCAGTCCTTGATGAGACTAGTTAAAACTGATAAATTATTTAGTCATCAAACTTTTTACAAAGTGTGGTCTTGATGCCCCCTGAACTTTTCTGGACCTGAAAGCCGCATCACGATGTCCGTGTTGGCTGGCCTCCAGATAATCTGAGCGCTTGCTTTGGAAACCGCATCCGTCACGTAAGACGGCACGAGCGACCTCACACGCATGAGCCGCGCGGTGTGTTATTACAGCGCCAGCGGCTCCTCAGCCAGTCTCTCGCGCTGCCGTATGTTCCCGCCGCCCGTATGTTCCTGCCGCCCGTGGACTTCAGGAAGCTGCTGCAGCACCTGCTCCGCCGCGACGCGGTGAGTCCCCGGAGCCACGCCCTCTGGAGCTGCTGACGAGGGCGAAGGCGTTGGCGAAGTTCACGTCTGTCGGCGGTGTTGTTCGGGAATGGCGGGAGATTTTCTGTAGGGTTAGTCGCCCCCTGGTGGCCACTCCTGGATGTGCATGTTTCCCTGAGGGTTTTGACCGGTTTTGTAATTACCGTAATTATGCGAATATAAGCACCTGTTTTTTTTTTCCAATTTTAGCGGCTGAGAAACTTGCAGGTGCTTATTGCTGATTGTAGAATATGCTCGTAAAGTAAGCGCTCCGTTTACCACATTTAAAGTCAGGAACAATCACAAATCACAAAATAAAATGGCGTCGTCTTTATGCAGCAACGCGCGTGTGCGTTTCAAATCTTTTTTTAAATTATGGTTCTTGAGGCAGACCTGCATTTGAGTTTTTATTGGCTCAATAACAGAAAAAAAGAAACATTAGAGACGCTGTGACACTTAACAGAGACTAAATAACACTGGAAGAAGTAAGATTAAACTACCGTATTTACGCCAATATAAGCACTCCCTTTTTTAGGAGAATATTAACGTAATTGAACCAGACATATATAAAACACATTTTTTTTTGTAATTATTATTTTGTGCCTGAAAAATCAGGGGGGTGCTTAGTTATTTTTCTCTTATATTTCTCGTCACGGATGGCAATATAAGCCCCTCCCCCTGAATTTGTCGATTTTTTCCATTTTCGGCTAAATTACGTACATTTTCTCTTATATTTCTTGTCACGAACACCAATATAAGCCCCTCCCGCCGAATTTGTCGTTTTTTGTTTTTTTCGACTAAGTTACGTTAATTTTCTCTTATATTTCTCGTCACGAACACCGATATAAGCCCCTCCCCCTGAATTTGACCATTTTTTTTATTTTCGGCTACATTGCGTTAATTTTCTCTTTTATTTTTCGTCACGGGTGCCAATATAAGCCCCTCCCCCTGAAATTGTCGAATTTGTCGACTAAATGACGTACATTTCCCTTCTCAGACTCACTGGACGCACGTGGAGACGATCGAGCTGGTGAACGATGGAACCGGTTTGGGCTTCGGGATCGTGGGCGGGAAAACCACCGGCGTCATCGTCAAGACGATCCTCCCGGGAGGCATCGCGGAGCAGGTGAGTCCTCGCCGTGATTGGTCGTTAGCGTGATGCTGATGCTGATGAGGGGGGCGTGTCCCGTCAGGACGGTCGTCTGCGCAGTGGAGATCACGTCCTGCGCATCGGGGACACGGACCTGCTGGGCCTGAGCAGCGAGCAGGTGGCGCTGGTCCTGAAGCAGAGCGGGAACGCCGTGCGTCTGCTCATCAGCCGCGCCACGCTGGACGACGCCCCGCCCCCTGCCCTCCCCCTGCCCGCCCTCGCCGAGCAGCAGGTGCGGCTCGACACGAAGCCCCGCCTCTCTGGCGCTCTCCTCACGTCTCGCTGCTTCCAGGACGAGGAACCGGCGGCGTTCGGCGTCAGCTTGGCCAAGAGCGCTCAGGGTCTGGGCATCACCATCGCCGGCTACATCGGAGACAAAACCTCAGGTGCCACTCCACTCCACTCCACATCAGACTGATTGATTGATCGATTGATTGACTCAAGATCAGGCCGGTTTATTTAATAATTTATTGATTGGGTGACCTGAGATAAAGATGACTTGGGTGACTCAAGATCAGGCTGGTTTATTGATTGATTGTATGATTGATTGACTGACTCTATTTCAGGTTGATCAATTGATTGATTGACTTGATTTCAGGCTGATTGATTGATTGACTGGTTGGTTGGTTGGTTGGTTGGTTGGTTGGTTGGTTGGTTGTTTGATTGATTGATTGATTGATTGATTGATCGATTTATTGATTGATTGATTGATTGATTGACTCAAGATAAATAGACAGAGAGATGGTTGGTTGGCTGATTGATTGACTCGAGATCAAGTCGATGATAGATAGATAGATAGATAGATAGATAGATTGATATATAGATAGATAGATAGATAGATAGATAGATAGATAGATAGATAGATAGATAGATAGATAGATAGATAGATAGATAGATAGATAGATAGATAGAGAAGATTGATTGATTGATTGATTGATTGGTTGGCTGATTGAGATCAAGCCAATCACCATCAAGAGTTCTGTAAAGTTCCGAAAACACCCCAGTATTTTATTAATTTATTTATTTTATAACTTTAGAATCATTTATCAAATCACAAACATTGCTTTAACACTGTTTTCTTTTTTTTTTTATCATAGTCAAAATTTTTAAATGAAGAAAGAAATTTTATAGGAATGTCCTTTATTTTTTTATCATATTTTCGATAGAATATTTTTATTATGTTGTATATTATTATGCAATCGATACAGTATTATAGTATTACAATATATACAATATTATCTTATTTCCAACATTATTTTATAATATTATTTCAATTTCGAAAGTCTAGAAAAGGTGGTTTTAGAGCATCAGGTCGGTTCTGCTTCCTGCGGAAGCTTCATCCGAGCAGATGTCCGTCTGTCATTCCGTCCGTCTGACCTTTGCCCTCCGCAGAGCCGTCCGGGATCTTCGTGAAGAGCATCTCGCGGGACAGCGCGGTGGAGCGGGACGGGCGGATCCACGTGGGCGATCAGATCGTGGCGGTGCGTACGCGCGCACTACACTGACGCTGATGCTGGTGAGCGCTGACGTCTGGCGCCCCCGCAGGTGGACGGCGTGAACATCCGCACCTTCACCAATCAGCAGGCGGTGGAGCTTCTGAGACACACGGGTCAGAGCGTCCACCTCAAGCTGCTGCGCCGCGGCTTCACTCCAGAAGACATGATGCCCAAGCACGGTGAACACACACACACACACACACACACGTGCCGGAAATAACACACACAGTCAGCGTGCTCACCTCCACATACCGTATGTTTCGCCATATAAGACGCACCCAAATTTTAAAGGAGGAAAATCTAGAAAAAAAAGATTCTGAACCAAATACTGTAGTAAAGTATTTTATATCAACTGTTTAAAAGTGAACAGCAGTTTAAGAACAATTGTAGGTCAAACATGTGACATGAACAGTCAGTAAAGTCAGTAAACAGTGATGTAGCGCTGCGCGGTATAGCGGTATTAACCTGAATAGCGGTATTGAGATGTGCCACGATATGGATGTTGCAATACCGTGGATACCGTGATAATTCATGAATTAGATTTTATATAAATATATAAACACCTTAATACAGTATTACACATTAGTTTCGTTACAAGTTGTAACTTACAACTACCAATGACGGCACAGACATTACTAATCGAACACAGTTTGTACTTTCCCTGCCGCTCTGTTTTCTGCGCTGTGCCTTTAAGAGAAGAGCGGCTGTTTTAGTTTTAAAGACGCGCGCGAAAAAATGTGCTTCTTTTATTTTTATCAAAGTCTGTTTTCGTTTGAAAATCGTGGTTTCATTGTTTCACAAGACTCTGCGCGAGAAAGAAAGCGAGACAACGTATGTAACACCGCGGTATTGCACACTAAGATGGCGGTGACCGCGGATCTCTGCATTTGCCGTATAAGACGCACCCGTATAAGACGAAAAAGTATAAAAAGTGCGTCTTATACGGCGTAAAATACACTACTACATGTGTAGTGTATAGTATGTAACGAATATACTATATACTATAATATACTTTATACTCACACTCGGCAAATAAATCAGATTCACTATTATTAGTATACATTAATTTAAAATTTACACAGACATAAACTCATACACACACACACACACACACACACACACACTTGTATACAATATACCCAACTATAAAGTAATTTTTCCTCCTGTTCTTCATATACACAGATGCACACACTCTCTACTGAAGATAAATACATGTACGTTCATATCACACACACACGCACAGTCACACACACCAACATACATACACACACACACACACTAATATTAGTACATGTTATTGTAAGTTATACACACACAATATGCACACAAATGCACGCACCTGTTCTAATGCTTGTGTGTGTGTGTGTGTGTGTGTGTGTACTGTACACACACACACAGGCTAATAAAATATGCACAAACATCTACACACACACTAAACTACACTGCTGTTTCAGATGATAGGTCGCCTGAGGAACACCCCCGACCCGCCTCCAGCGTGGCTCCTCCCACCAGGCCGGCAGACGCGCGTGAAGGTGAGAGTGGCGGCAGGGGAGGAGCTTGCGGAGCGTCCGCTGATGTTTCTCCTCCCACAGGGCGTGTCCGCGAGGAGCAGAGAGTTCAGCAGGCGTGGCAGGAGGAGCTCGGAGCCGCCGCTGATGTCATCGTGAGTCACTGAGTCATTAGTTCCACACTAACACATCGCCACTTGGAGCTTGATTCATTTTGATTCAGTATTTTACTTCAGAATTTGTATCAGTCTTTTTTTATTCACATCACTTTACTCAAAGTTCAGAATTGATTCTGTAATTGAATCAGTAATTGAATCAGCTTAATTCAGTCCGTAGTTTGACCCATGTTGATTCAGTGCTTGATTCAGTAATTAAATCAACCTAATTCAGTGTTTATTTAGTCTTTGAAACAACCTAATTCAGTGTTTGATTTATTTTGATTCAGTAATTGAATCAATTTAGTTCGTGATTCAGTGCTTGATTAATTGAATCAACATACTCTACATTTGATTCATCTTTATTCAGTACTTGATTCATCTTGATTCAGTTCTTGATTTTCTTGTTGATTCATCTTGATTTATCTTTAATTACAGTGTTTGAATCGTCTTGATTCTGTGTTTGAATCAACCTAATTCAGTCCGCTTTTGATTCATCCTTATTCAGTACTTGATTCCGTAATTAAATCAACCTCATTCAGTGTTTGATTCATCTTGATTCTATAATTCAATCAACTTATTTTAGTCCGTATTTGATTCATCTTGATTCAGTTCTTGATTCTCTTTTTGATTCATCTCGACTCAGTTCTTGATTCATCTGTATTCCGTCCGTATTTGATTAATCTTTATTCAGTAATTCAATCAACTTTATTCAGTGTTTGATTCATCTTGATTCAGTAATTGAATCAACAAACTTCAATTTTTGATTCCTCTTCATTCAGTACTTCATTCATCTAGACTCAGTTCTTGATTCAACTTTATTAAGTACAGTGTTTGATTCATCTTGATTCAGTATTTCAATCGACCTAATTCAGTCCGTATTTGATTCATCTAGATTCAGTGTTCGATTCAGTTCTTGATTCTACTCTCGATTCACCTGGATTCAGTTCTTGATTCAGTTGATTCATCTCGAGCACAGTGTGGCTGCCCGTGTGTGTGTGTGTGTGTGTGTGCGCAGGTGGTCCAGGTGGAGAAGTTGAGTGAGAGCAGCGGTCTGGGCATCAGTCTGGACGTGAGTGGCGGTCAGCACTTCCTCTGCTCAGTTCTTCCCGAAGGTCCGGTGGGACGGTCCGGAAGCATCCGCAGTGGAGACGAGCTCCTGGAGGTGCGCTGGCTAGTCTGTTCTCCTCACGCTTCCGTCCCTGACCTCACGTGCGTCCAGGTGAACGGCGTCTGTCTGAGGGGACGCAGCCACAAGGAGGTGGTGGACATTCTGAAGGAGCTTCCTGTGCTGGTCACCGTGGTCTGCTGTCGAGTGAGGAACCACGGCCGACATCCGCGGCAGGAGAAGATGACGGCCGAGCCCATGGTCCAGGTGGAACGACAAACTAAAAAGCTACATTTTCCCAATTAGCAAACTTATTTTTCCATATATGTTTCTTATATGTACATCGAAACTAAAAAAAAGTGGCAAAGTAGAAGTTAAAAGTAGGTGGGGTGAAAAAATACTCAAGTAGAGGATCCATAAGCCAAAATTCTACTTAAGCACTTTGTTGACTTTGTTACCTGACACCCCTGTCCATTAGCTCCTCCCCTGAGCTGGTGTGTAGACTGGGATTATAGGGGATTATAATCTGTGGTTAAGCTTGTTTGTGTCGGCACAGAGGTGAAGCTCAGGCTCAGGCCGTGATTGGTGGGTTATTGTGCAGGTGCGCGGGGCGGCCACGAGCCAATCAGAGGACGGCGTGAGCGATCAGCTGACGGAGCCGACGGGAACGCCGCTGGCCATGTGGGAGACGCAGGTGCAGGAGATCCTGCTGGAGAAAGGCCCGAGCGGACTGGGCTTCAGCATCCTGGATTACCAGGTGAGGAACAATCCCAGTCTGGAGCTGAGTGGTGAGGTGGGTGTGGCCTCAGGACCAGTGGTCATTTTGTGGACGAAATATTGTCGTCTTCGTCAACGACACTTTTACCTGAGGAAAGCGAAACGAGAACTCTATACAATCTCCCGCTCAGGGACGGAAACTACAACTACATTTATTGACACTTTCGTCAGCGAATAGTAACGAAACTAAAATGCCTGTCGTGACGACGTCCAATCAGAATCCGAGTAGCCATTTGATACGTATAACATGCGATTGCAATTAACAATGCCATTATAACTCATATTATTATACTGTATTTGTTTTTCTCTTAGTTGAGGTTTCATTTATGGGAATACATTGTTTGAAAAAAAAAGTTATTTTAAAAAAAGTAAAAGAAAAAGATCTTTAAAAGACAAATAAGATCTTTTGTTTATATTTTATATGTTCATAGTTAACTACGTATTCAGATTTCTTAGACATAGCAACTTTAGTAAACATTTAGAACATATAGCACTTATATTTTCGTTGACTAAATCTATACTGTAGTTTAGTCGACTAAAACGCTGCAGTATTTAGTCGACTAAAATTAGCAAAAAAAAACAAAAAATAAATTAAAACGACTAAATTGGGACTAAAACTAAACAAAAGACTAAGACTAAAACTAAATAAAACATCTCTGTCTAACTGAAACCCTCCTCAGGACCCCATGGACCCGGAGAAGACGGTGATTGTGATTCGCTCGCTGGTGCCGGAGGGCGTGGCTGAGCGGGACGGGCGCTTGTTGCCGGGCGACAGGCTGATGTACGTGAACAGCGTGGTGCTGGAGCGGGCGGGGCTGGAGGAGGCGGTGCAGGCGCTGAAGGGGGCGGGCCTGGGGTCCGTCCGCATCGGGGTGGCCAAGCCTCTGCCCGTAAGAGTCTCTCCACCTTTACTCTTCTGTAGAGACAGATGGAGCTGTGAGGTGGATCTCTAATCTGAGAGATTTAGGAAGTAATACTGAAAATATCTGTCTTTCTGTCTATCTGTCTTTCTATTTATTCATCATCTATTATCTATCTCTCTGTCTGTCTGTCTATCTACATCCATTTGTCTATCTATCTATCTATCTGTCTGTCTATCTATCTATCTATCTATCTATCTAACTCTATATCTCTTTCTCTATCTATCTATCTATCTATCTATCTATCTATCTATCTATCTATCTATCTATATCTATCTATCTATCCATCCAACCATCCATCCATCCATCCATCCATCCATCCATATATCTATCTTTCTGTCTGTTTATCATTATCTATCTATCTATCTATCGATCGATCGATCGATCGATCGATCTGTCTATCTATCTCTATATCTATATATCTATCTATCTATCTATCTATCTATCTATCTATCTATCTATCTATCTATCTATCTATTTATCTATATCTATCTATCTATCTATCCATCCATCCATCCATATATCTATCTTTCTGTCTGTTTATCATTATCTATCTATCTAGCTATCTAGCTACATGTCTGTCTATATCTATCTGTCTATCTCTATATCTATCTAAATAGTAGAAAGTACAGATATGTGCATAAAAAAGTGGCCAAAAGTGGAAGTAAAAAGTAGGTGGGGCGAAACAAAAAATAAATGTATCTGAAAATGATAGACATGTAAAAATATCTGTCTATCTACCATCCATCCATTTATCTACATGTCTGTCTGTCTATCTGTCTGCCTGTCTATCTTCCATCCAACCATCTACCTATTTCTATTTGTCTCTATTTCTACCATCCATCTGTTTATCCATATATTTAGTATATCCATATTTATCTCTCCATCACTGCTCTAACTTGTAGCCAAGAGAAATGATCAGCACAGGAGGATCAGCAGTGTTTAGTGGTGATGGTACGTTTGCCCCAGAAGAACATTTACTGTCTCCAGACCCTGCGGCGTTCAGGAAATGAAGTCTTCCCCACATTCCCAGCTCCTCGTGTTCCTCAGATTCCCACGTCTCACAGTGTTTGGCCTTCGGACGTCCTTGTTTACGCGAAAACCTCCACGAATGTGAGGAACCTAAACGTCTGAGGAGATTCTCAGATTGTCTCTAGTTGATTTCGTACATTCCTAGTCAGTAGGATTTTGTACAGTCCTTGAAACGTATCGCCAAATATCTCAGTAATCTTTTTTTTAAATATTTATTATTATTTTTTAAAATATTTATAGACCATAATTATTGATGTTGACGGTCTTAGGAGGTGCAGGTGTGATTCGGTTCCGAGCAGCTACACTAGGCAGCCTTACTATACGATTATAAATTAACTTTTTCAATCTTGTAGAGAGTAATGTACATTTTCAAATCGTAAGGGTGGACGTTTGGCCAGAACGGGAGACGGAGATCATCTTTGAGTCTGTGACGTCGGAAAGTCCGTGGAAAATGAGACTCTCAACAGTTGTGCGGATGTGGACGATTAGCTTTGAGCCAATGGAGTCCATCACGGTGACCACTATCCTCAATAAAGCACCAAAGAAAAGAAAGATCTCTCGTTCCAGATGGACTCCAGTGACTTCGACCTGTCTGAGCATCATCATCATCATCATCATCAGGAGGAGGAGGAGTCTATGATCACTCATCACGACCTGAGCCGTCCCATCCACGCGGAGGAGCAAAAGCGCCAGGTGAAGGAGACGTGGGCGGGGCTCGAGTGTTTTTTGTGGTCCTATTAGGTTCTTGAGCTGGAGTTGGCCACACCCACCACTATGACGACCCAAAGAGGGATTGTGCAGTCATTTAATTTTTAATTTTTCTTTCTCAAAGGAAAACGACACTTGTTCGGAAAAGTCTGCGGATGAACCTGTAGATGGCGCTCCAGCCAACAGCTTGGAAAGGACCATCACTGTGGTCAAGGGTCACTCCAGTCTGGGTACGGCTCTGCTTATGGACATTACTTCTACTACTTCCATTTTATGCCTTACTTATGCTAATGTATGCTTAATATTCTTCATTACGTCGTACGTACTTGTTATTAGTGCAAATAACATGTATATTCAATTTGTATTCACTATTTTTACACTTTATTTTTGCTGATTCTGGGAGGAAGCACAGCATCAATTCATATTTAAAAACTTAATCTGCCTAACTTGTATTTTTTGTGTAAAACAATTCCCCTAATATAAATATTCCTAATACCGTATTTACGTGAATATATGCACCCCGTGGATGTAAGCACCATCATCATTTTTCAGTCGCAAAAAATATTTATGTATACATTTATTTGTTTTTATTTCTGGCTAAATTGCGTACATTTTCTCTTTAAAATACAATTTTTCTGTATTTACCACACCTAACTTGTGACTCGTATCACTTTGTGCGTTTTTGAGACAGTTACTCAATCTGTGAAAAGCGCATTACACATAACTTGAACTTGAACTTCAATGTCGATTTACATAAAGATAATAATAAAAGAAAATCCATTCTAGCAATTGTGACTACAGATCCCATGATGCTTTGCTGCTCACAGGTTCCCATGAGCCTTTACTAAAAAAGTAAAGCTGACTGATGCGGATATTGTTAGGCGTAAATATTACAGCAGTATTGTTTTTCTCTGTGCAGCAGACAGAGCGATTAGATTGTGTTTGACTTCGCTGATCTCCGTTTTCCACTGTTTTTTTTGTTTGTTTCGAAGCTTTTGCGTTCTTATGGACTCGTTTTCAGGTGTTAGCCGTTAGCGCCAATCTACCGGATGCAATATCTGTTCAAATATGAACGATTGTATTGAGTTTAATCTTAAAATTCTTCCAGTGTTATTTAGCCAATAAAAGCTTATATGTACGTCTGCCTCCGAAAGCATTTTTAAAGAAACGACTGCGTGTATTTACCTGCATATTTGAAATTGCCAATTATAAGCACCGCGCGAGTTTTTGAGCCGCTAAATTTGGAAGGGGGGGTGGTGACGTCCGCGTAATTAATTATCCGTGTAAATACGGTATTCACAGCAGTTTTCCTACTTCAGAAAGTCGTCTGCTTTGCTGGATGGTTGTGGTGGTCGTGTCTGCAGGCATGACGGTGTGTGCGGTGAAGGACGGCGCCGGGATGCTGATTCGCAGCATCATTCACGGAGGCTCCATCAGTCGTGACGGCCGCCTCGGTGCTGGTGACCTGATCCTGGCCATCAACGGAGAGCTGGTGGGCAAGCTGAGCAACGCCCAGGCCCGGGCCATGCTGCGCAGACACTCACTCATCGGGCCCGACATGGGGTGAGCGCCACACACACACACACACACACACACACACACACTCCATCAATAACCAATCAGGACGTCCAGAAGCCGCCAGACTTTAAACAACCAATCAGCTTCATTGACCTCCCGTGACCCGAGTTCTGAAATTATCGTATTTACGCCAGATCTAAGCTATATTGTATATATTATATATAAGATATTTTCGACGCTCATTGTTTGGGGTGCTTATAATCTTCGGTTTTGATTAAGCGCCCTTTTGTCCGTATTTCAAGTCAGGAGCAATCACAAATAAACGGAAACACGTCGACTTTGTGCAGCAGCGAGTGTGTGTTTATACAAATTGCGTAGGCAGACGTACAAATACCTTTTTATTGGCTTAATGACAGGAATAAAGAAACATTAGACACGCCGCAACATTTAACAGAGACAGAATAACACTGGAAGAAGTAAGATTAAACTAAATACAATCAATAATATTACAACAAACAGACAAACCATGATCTGTTAGCTTAGCTTAGCGCTAACAAACGTGTCCAATGTGTCATCGCAGAAAGAGTCAAAACAGTCGAAAATGAAGAAGTAAAAACATTTAAGGAACAGGCACAATCAAAACGCTGGGTCGGCTAAACGGGGGATAATAATCCTTCGCTTCGATTCCCTTCACACAGCGTCAGATAAACAGAGAGCTCGACTGGTGCAAAGACTCTTGGGAAATGAAGTTCTGACCACTAGAATCGACTTTTTGTTATTTATCATTCAAGTGAAACAATATCAAAAGGATACGAGTCACAAGTTAGGTTTGTTAAATAAAGAACAAATAGTATGCTTAGGAGAATATTAACGTCATTGAACCAGAAATGTAAAAAAACTATTTTTCTGGAATATTTCTTTTGTGCCTAAAAAAACCAGGGTGGTGCTAATATTCGCGTAAATACGGTATGTTCTGGTCAAAATCCGCTTCTCCGGTCGGCCACTAGAGGCGCTCTAACACCACGGATCCGTTCTAGCGCGTCAGGGGTTAACGCAGCAGGTGGGAACGTTGAGAGAAGGTCCGTACACAGACGAGGACATCAGGACTCGAGAGGCTGTAAGGTGTCAGGTGTTTGTGTGGTGACTGTCTCCCGGTTTGCAGCTCCTCAGGTTCTGCTGCTGAAGATCTGAGTGCCGTGTCTGTGTGAGTACAGCCCTTCCTCCTCCTCCTCCTCCTCCTCCTCACTTCTGCTGTCCAAACACGCCTGACTCAGTCATCTGGAGGTGTATTGAGGAGCTGAGGTGTTTGGCACAGCAGACGTGACCCTGTGTTTGAGGAGCTCGCGTGAAGACCAGCCGCTCTTCTGTCTAACGTGGTGTGTGTGTGTGTGTGTGTGTGTGTGTGTGTGTGGACCATCTTCACTAACGTCTCTACGTGTTTGCTGGCTAGTGTCTAACACCTCACTAACTCCTCAACCGTACAGAGGAACTGGGGTGAGCAGGCGTCCTCTTTTCCCCGGACTTGTCCTCTTTCACGCTACTGCAAAAGACCGTTAGACGTTCGCCAACCGCGCTCTAATTGATTTGAGAATGGAATCGCGCGTCCCGTTTTGTAGAACACCGTTTCATATTAATAATAACTAGTCAAATTATTTATTTCTTTGAAAAGAGTCTAGGACTGTTATTTTGTTACAGATATACGTTTTTACAAATTACCCTTTTTTTATTCTAGAAGTTTGTTTTGCTCCATTGAAGCATATAACCTCCTCAAGAGAAGCCTGTCTGAATTAGTCTCGAGGCCGCGCCCGTTCTCCTCTTTTTTGGAAATCAAAATATACTCACCCTAAATGAAAACTCCTCAGAGTTGAAGCCTTAAGGCAGGAGTAATGCTGCACTAATATTTCACTGCTTCAGCATGTGTGTCCAGCAGAGGTGTAAGAAGTACCAGACAGCCCTACTCAAGTAAAAGTACAGATACGTACTGTATAAGTTACTCCAATACAAGTAACAAGTCACCACTATGAAAAAGATTTGAGTCAAAGTAGCAAAGTATCGAATTTTAAAAGAACTTAAGTATTTTACTCATACTAAATTTAGGCAAAAAAAATACAAAGAAATGTGAAAAATGTCTCTTCATGAAGTTTTATTTTCTAATACAGAAACTAATCCATGTTTCAAAAATGGTAAAACGAATTAAATGAAGAACAAAAAGTCAGTCTCAATCAAACTCGAATGTGAAAAATAAATCAAATAAATCCTATACAATAAAATCCTGGTAAATATTCACGTCTCTAAGTCGCGTTCACGTGGTTTATAATTCACAATCAGCTTCTAGTATCTTCAGCAGACGACAAATGGCAAAATCGCCTCGTTCACCCAAGAAATGAACAAAAAAAATCGATTATGGTTTGTCGCGCACAATCAAAATGTAACGAGTAACAGTAAGTGTCAAATCAAATGTAGTGGAGTGAAAAGTACAGCTACTCAGTCAGAAATGCAGTGGAGTAGAGAGTAAAAGTTGCTTATATTTTTGATACCCGGTACAAGTACGAAGTAGCCAAAAACATACTTAAGCAAAGTAACCAAGTACATTTACTCAAGTACCTCACACCTCTGGTGTCCAGCGCTTAACATGCTAACTGCTAACATCCGCGTGCATGCGTGTTTGATTCCTCATCACACTGTTCACTTCAGTTGGGTTTTCTTGGTTGCTTGACCTTCACACTTCCTGATTGGCTGCCTGGGGGCGTGAAGGGGCGGAGCTAACACGCTAGTCCATGTTTAAAGACTGTCTGAGTGTGTGTGTGTGTGTGTGTGCAGGATCACGTACGTGCCAGCGGAGAACCTGGAGGAGCACAGGGCCGCCCTGAGCGAAGAGCCACGCCCGAACATACCGTAGGTGCCCCGCCCGGCTCCGCCCGAGACCCCGACTGAAGGTCACAGTGTGTGTGTGTGTGTGTTGCAGTGGGACGCTGGTGGAGCTTCCGGAGCGAGAGGATGGAGAAGGACAGGAGAGTGAACGTCTGACCAGCAGCTCCAGTGTGTGGAACCTTCCGCGGAGGTGAGTAGATCCCGCCCTGTGAAGGTCTGGCCACGCCCTCCAGCAGAATTAGTTTGTGTATGTCCTCAGTGTGTGTGTGTGTGTGTGTGTTTGTTTCATGTCATTTTTTGGTGTAAAATTTGATGATGTGAAAAAGTGTGTGTGTGTGTTTGATTCTTTTCATTTGTTTGTGTTTTCTTTCTTACGAAAATTTGATGTGTGTTGCTGTGTATTTGATTGTGTGTGTGTGTGTGTGTGTGTTTGTTTGTTTGCATAAGCATGTGTGTTGCTGTGTATTTGATTGTGTGTGTGTGTGTGTGTGTGTGTTTGTTTGTTTGCATAAGCATATGTGTTGCTGTGTATTTGATTGCGTGTGTGTGTGTGTGTGTGTGTGTGTGTGTGTGCGCAGGGTGGAGCTTCACCGTGAGGCGGGTAAATCTCTGGGCATCAGTATCGTGGGTGGGCGGGGCATGGGCAGTCGTGTGTGTAACGGGGAAGTGATGCGCGGCATCTTCATCAAACACATCCTGGAGGACAGTCCCGCGGGCCGAAACCACACCCTCCACGCCGGAGACCGCCTCCTGGAGGTGCCACGCCCACCACACGCCCACAGGCGGAGCTGTGGCCCCAACTGACCCGTGTTTCCCAGGTGGGCGGAGTCGATCTGCGGGACGCCAGTCACGAGAAAGCGGTGGAGGCCATTCGCCAGGCGGCCAATCCCGTCGTGTTTGTGGTTCAGAGCGTCATTCACAAAGAGCGGGTGAGTGTGTGTGTGTGTGTGTGTGTGTGTCTGTCAGTCTGTCTCCGTGCACACGCTTCACACTCCTCCTGTAATTGAGAAGTACGGGACTCTTTTAAAATGCATCCCAGTACGGGCGTCTCAGGTAAAGTCCCCGCCTTCTCAGCGCCCCAGCCAATCCGCTCGCAGAGTTGCTCCACCCCTTCAGAACACTGGCTGACACGCCTCCTGTGTTGTGCTTGTAGAAGCTTCCAGATCCTCCGCCACAGGCCCCGCCCCCTCCACATAGACCACCACAGGTCTGTGTGTGTGTGTGTGTGTGTGTGTGTGTGTGTGTGTGCTTCTTTTCCAGCTCTGTAAATGTTTTTTTACTTTATGTACTTTTGTGTTTATTTCTCTAATTATTGTGCTAAAGATATAAACCATTTTCAGACTGAAATTTAAGAACATGCTGATTCGTCTTTGATTGACTTCGTTTGAATAAATAAATCATTCAATTTATTCACGTTTATATCTTTATATATATATATCTTTATATAATTATCACAGTCGCGACTTCTATGTTTCAGTTAAATGACGTTTTTTTTGGGGAGAAGCTCAGTTTCTATTTCTCTTTTTTCCACTTGATCTTTCCATTCATGTAATTTTTATTACTTTCTCTGTGTCAATACATTTTTATTTTCTCTTTATCTACCCATCCATCCACCCATATCTTTTTCTCTATTTGTTTTCTTCTCTCTTTATTCTTTTATTTCGTTCACCTCCAGTCATCCTATCTATCTGTCTGTCTGTCTGTCTGTCTGTCTCTCTATCTATATATGTCTCTATCTTTCTATCTATCTATCTATCTATCTATCTATCTATCTATCTATCTATCTATCTATCCATCCGTCTATCCATCCACCCATCTCTATCTGTCTGTCTATCGTCTTTCTGTATCTATTCATTCATCCATCCATCCCATTATAATTGACTCTTGACACTCTCAGGACTCTTGACCTGTGGGCAGACGTGAGCTGTTGATAGTGTGTGTGTGTGTGTGTGTTGAGTTGAGGTTTAACCGCTGGTGCTGGTGTGACCCGCAGACGCTGGTGCCGGAGCAGGAGCAGGAGCAGGAGCAGGTTCCTCCGCTGGAGCAGAAGGTGAGCAGCTACTTACACTGACCCTGACACTCAGACGCCCTGGAAGTCAAAGATAGCGAGGGAGACGTCTGTTCTGGATTTCTTGTAGCCATTTAGGCAGTGACGTAAAGCACTTGAGTAAATGGACTTTGTTACTTGAGTTTTTTTTCTACTTTGTACTTTTATACTTTTGTATCAATAATATCACTTTTCTTGCTGTTTTTGGTCCTAAATTCAGTACAAGTAAAATACCCAAGTTCTTTTTAAACTTGTTTTTTTAAATACTTAAAAAAGTTCTTTTTACTTGACGACTTTTACTCGAGTCTTATGGGAATCGGTAACTTGTAATGGAGTAATTTTAACAATAAAGTATTTGTACTTTTACTCAAGTCTTTACACCTCTGCGGTAGGTTTTACACTGGACCCCCGAGGGAAATCTAATACGATTGTTCAAATCTAATCGGTATAGCGATTTATTTTGCGCAGTTGGACGATACATCGTGACTGTGAAGATGACGTCCCTCAAAACGTTTTTAGCTGATGCTAAATGTGTAAAGCTAATCGATACGCATAAACAAACAAACCTTCCTCCTCCTCCTCCTCTTCCTCCTCTCACGTCTCTCGCTCCTTCTCTGTGTTTTGTAGGACTCTCACACTAGACTTTTCCACCGTCTGTGTCCGACTAACCCTTTCACTCCCACACCGTACAAGGTTTGTGTCCTGGTGTGTGTTTCCTCCTCTTCTCTGTGTGTGTGTGTGTGTGTGTGTGTGATGAAATATCCGGTAATAGGTTTGTTCATTGACGATGAGACATATTGTATTGAAGCTTTGTTAGCATTAGCATCTAGCCCCATATAGCCCAGTAGTTGGTTTGTTGTATATTGACGATTAGACATAAAGCTGTTAGCTTTAGCAGCTAGCATAGCCCAGTAACAGATTTGTTTTTCATTGAGAATTAGACATTGTATTGAAGCTGAGTTAGCTTTAGCATCTAGCATAGCCCAGTAATTGGTTTGTTGCTTCATTGACGATTAGACAATGTATTGAAGCTGAGTTAGCTATAGCATCTAGCATAGCCCAATAATTGGTTTGTTCCTTATTAACGATTAGACATTGTAATGAAGCTGAGTTAGCTTTAGCATCTAGCATAGCCCAGGAATAGGTTTGTTGTTTCATTGACGATTAGACATTGTTTTGAAGCTGAGTTAGCTTTAGCATTTAGCATAGCCCAGTAATAGATTTGTTGTTCATTGACGATTAGACAAGTTGTATAGAAATTGTGTTAGCTTTAGCTCCTAGCATAGACCAGTAATAGGTTTGTTGTTCTTCAACGATTAGACACATTGTATTGAATCGGAGTTAGCTTTAGCATCGGGCATAGCCTAGTAATTGGTTTGTTGCTTCACTGACGATTAGACAATGTATTGAAGCGGAGTTAGCTTTAGCATCGAGCATAGCCCAGTACTAGGTTTGTTGTTCATGGTCGATTAGACACATGGTATTGAAGCTATGTTAGCTTTAGCATCTAGCATAGCCCAGTACTAGGTTTGTTGTTCATGGGCGATTAGACATATGGTATTGAGGCTATGTTAGCTTTAGCATCTAGCATGGCATGTCCACGCTTCCGTGCGTCTGTGGAGCACAAACGGAGATGTTTGCCTTCAGCAGCTTCCACTCGAGCTGTAAAGCTTCTGTGGAGGCTGACGTCGTGTGGTGTCATTGCAGTGAAGTGAACATCTGACTTCGTTTCACACGCCAAATTATTTCCACGAGTCTGGCTCGTGTGATTGGTACGTGATTGGTGGACTGGGTTGGTTTGACTTCCTGGTTTGTGCTGCGGCAGAATCGAGTGTCGCTGCCGGTGGTTCCTCACATCGGAGAGACGGACTCGGACACGCTGACGCAGATTCCCGACCGGCTCGGCCTTCCCCACGACGTCCTGGACGAGGAGGAGGAGGAGGAGGATGAGTACGGCTACAGCTGGAGTGAGTCTCTGATTTATTCCTTATTTAAGTGAAGAGACACTGGAACGCTTTTCTGTGGATTTGTAAAATATTCTGAGCGTCGTTACTCAAACGACAGACAGATATTTGGCCTGATTCATAATTGGACTAACGAATCACCTCAGGAATGATGTCATCATAAATTATGTCGACGTGAATGATGTTAGCGTAAATGATGTCGCTGTAAGTGATGTCATCATAAATGCAGTGAATGATGTCATTATAAATGGCGTAAATGTCGCGTGTGGTGTCATTATAAATGGTTGCAAGAATGATGTCATTATAAATGTTGTGAATGATGTCATCATAAATAATATTGGCGTGAAAGATGTTAGCGTAAATGTCGTCGTGAAGGATGTCATTATAAATTGTCATTGTGAATGATGTCCTCATAAATTATGCTAGTGTAAACAATGTCATCATAAACGCAGTGAATGAAGTTACGAGAATGATGTCATCATAGAATGTCGTGTGTGTGGTGTCATTATAAACGGTTACATGAATGATGTCATCACAAATGTCGCAAATGATGCCGTAATAAATAATGTTAGCGTAAATAATGTTGCGTGAATGATGTCATCATAAATGTTGCGATGATGTCTTTTTGATGTCATCGATGAATTAGGTTAATATTTAGAATACATAGATAATTATAGATAATTTGGAAAAAAAAAACGTGATTAAACAATAAAATGTTTTTGTGTGTATCTAGCAATACTATATTTAGAACTCATTGTGTGTGTGTGACAGAGAAGATGCGGGCGCGGTACGGGCGTCTGCCGGGCGAGCTGCACATGATGGCGCTGGAGAAGGGCGTGTCCGGTCTGGGTCTGAGTCTGGCGGGAAACCGTGACCGCGCCCGCATGAGCGTGTTTGTGGTTGGCATCGAGCCCAGCGGCGCCGCGGGACAGGACGGGCGCATGGTGGTGGGCGACGAGCTGCTGGAGGTGAGTGCCCCGCCCACTCGGCCCCGCCCGACCACGCCCCGCGCTGAAGGACGCTTCCTCCGCAGATCAACGGTCAGGTGCTGTACGGCCGCAGTCATCAGAACGCCTCCGCCATCATCAAGAGCGCGCCCTCCAGAGTCAAGCTCATCTTCATCAGGTACCAGAGCCACGCCCACCACGCCCCAGCTTCACCTAGATGTTCAGCTTCGTTTTACTCCAAGTCTTTGTTTTAGTCTAATTTTAGTCGACCTAATAGCGCTACATTTGAGTCGATTAAATACAGTATAGATTAAGTCTACGTAAATATCGGTGTTATATATTCTAAATGTTTACTAACGTTGCTATGTCTCAGAAATCTGAATACGTAGTTAACTATGAACATGTGAAATATATACAAAAATCTCACTTATGTGGAAAATCGTTCATTTTTCTTGAACTTATTTTTCTTTCAATCCGAATAAATGCACTTTGGCAAATGATACCTCAACAAAGAGGAAATGAAATACAGTAAAATGAAATAAATTATAATGGCATCACGTTTATTAGTAACAAACAGTTGCACGGTGAAAGAGAAAAAGACGTTTCTTCAGCAGATGGCGCCTCAGGTGTGTTGTATTTCTGCTCGATTGTTGCTTCACACGCGGCGTACAGATAGTACTTTTAAGGTCACGTGGAGTGTGAAATGAATCCACATATTTGACCGTTTAGACGTTTTTAAAGAAGATTTTTGTGAAAGTTTATTTATATAGCGCTTTTCTTAGTCCGAGACCAACGCAAAGAAGCTGAAATAAATAAAAGGCTCCGTGTCCTGATTTTTAATTCTCTCTGCGTTTGCACCCGCCTTTCTCCACAAGCTCGGATTCTGATTGGACGTTGTCACGAAAGCCATTTTCGTTTAGTTCTTATTCGTTGACGAAAGTGTCACTAAATGTAAAGTTTTCGTCCCTGAGCGGGAGTTTTATAGTTCTCGTTTGGTTTTCGTCAGGTAAAAAGTGTCGTAGACAAAGACGCAAATATTTCGTCAACGGAATCTGTTTCAGGAACAGGGAGGCTGTGGGTCAGATGGCGGTGGAGCCGGTGAAGGAGTTCGAGGTGAGCGACGCCTACGCTCCAGGAGCCACTGAGCAGTGCTGATTGGTTCTCTCTCCTGATTGGCAGGAGGGTGACGAAGAGGGCGTCGACCTGAAGGAGGACGAGTGTAGCAGCAACTTTACAACAAGCACCGACCCCGCCTCCTCATCCGCCCCGTCCAGTCAGATCATCTCAGCAAAGGAGGTGCTGCCAGCGCCGCCCACTGTGATGTCATCAGAGGCGGAGCCACTGAGGAGTAAGAGCGAGCGAGTGAGCGCCGCAGTAAAGCCGAAGTGTTCTGATGTGGTTCTGCTCCTCGCAGGTTCCAGTCGGTGTTCCGCGTTGGCGTCTGATCCGGCCACGTGTCCCATCATCCCCGGCTGCGAGACCACCATAGAGATCTGCAAAGGCAGAACCGGACTGGGACTCAGCATCGTCGGCGGCTGTGACACGTTACTGGTGAGCTTCTTCAAATATTCCGAATTTAACAATAAAATTATTAATTCATTAATTATGAATACATTTATTAATATGCAAACATAAGCACTGACTTTCCAGAAACCTAAATGACTCGATCAATACATCTCTTAACAAGACTTCTTTTACTTCTTGTAACAGATCTAAATAGTAGATCAAAAATAGTAAGGTTACATTTTTATATATGAATATTTTATTTTAGTAGAGTGCACCTCCAGTAGGGGGTGCTATGATTCCTCTTGCTATGTCCATATATGGGCGCATTCCGTTTTTTTATATTTTATTTATTATTTATATTTTATTCCAGGATAAGATTTTTTTCTGTTATTCATAGTTATTCAACTTGTTTTTTAACCGCTCCTTAACTTAACTGGGGAAAAAAGAGGTGCTTATATTTATAGCCACTAAAATGTTGGGAGATCTTTCGAGTGAAACATGCAAGAGTCCAGACGTATAAAACGTATATGATTTTTTTATATCAAATATGTGAAGAAACCATTGCAAAAAAAAAAACTAAAATATTGCAAATTGAACAAAAAGTCTATTAAATAATATTACAGTATTTAAGTGTTTATTTTGTGTTGAGTTCACATTAATTAACATTTTACACTTTAATATCCAGTATTAAGCTTCAGTTAATTAATTTGGTTGGGCAAGTGCAATTCATTAGTTCATAAACATAAACATGGTTGGACATGGTTTGAAAAGTGAGACGCTCGACTAACATCCTGATGATGTTCCTATCACGAAATTCAACATGTTTTTTTTTACAGTTATTACGATGTATAATCATATTTATGTCACGCAAAAACAGTTTTTTTTATCGGGACTGATTATCGCATTTACATGCAAAATGCGGCCCGTTTCTGGAAATTCCCGTTTTTGTCGCCACAAATTATTTTCGTAAAGAGCGGTGCCACTGTAGCGACAAAAACCATCCAAAAATTCGCAATCGCACTAACGACAGTAAACCCCGCCTCTGTCCAGGGGACGATAATAATCCACGAGGTGTACGAGGAGGGCGCCGCCTCCAAAGATGGCCGCCTGTGGGCCGGAGACCAGATCCTGGAGGTAGAAGCGTCTTCGCTCCGGCTCCGCGAGAAGTTTCCGCGACTCTTTCTCTCGCCAGGTGAACGACATCGACCTGCGATGCGCGAGTCACGACGAGGCCATCAACGTCCTGCGCCAGACGCCTCAGCTGGTCCGGCTGACGGTGTTCCGGGACGAGGCTCAGTATAAGGAGGAGGAGCTGTGGGACGGCCTGAGCGTGGAGCTGCAGAAGAAGCCGGGCCTCAACCTCGGCATCAGCATCATCGGCAGAAGGTGATCCGTCGTGCCGCGAGGGCGTTCGTGTGGTGTGACGGCGTTCCATCGGCCGCGGCAGGAACGACGCCGGCGTCTTCGTGTCGGACATCGTGAGGGGCGGAGTCGTGGAGAGTGACGGGCGGCTGATGCAGGGCGATCAGATCCTCGCGGTCAACGGCCAGGACGTGCGAGTCGCCACGCAGGAGCACGTGGCCGCGCTGCTGAAGGTCAGAGGTCAAGCCTTGGCTGACCGTCTTTACATTGTGTATCATGCTTTACTTACTTACATTGATTATTTTAAATTGACGTGGTTTATAAATTGACTTTATCTTAATTTTCGACGCTCAAAAACTTGGACGGTGCTTATAAGCGGCGATTTCAAATATGCGCGGAAATATAAGCGCTCATTTACCGTTTTTTAAGTCAGGAACAATCACAAATAAACTGAAACACGTCGTCTTTACAGGCCACGACACTTAACAGAAAAAAAAATAACACTGAAAGTAGTAAGATTAAACTAAATATAGTACAATATATAATATTACAACAGACGTAATATTAAAAACGTTAAAAGTGAAGAACACGAGCAAAGAGTAAAAATAATCCAAGGAACAGACAGACAAGGAGCAAAGGATCTTGGGAAATGAAGTCCTGACCACTAGAACCGACTATTTATTTACTAGAATCTATTGTTTGAATAAAACAACATCAAAACGATACAAGTCAGGTGTGCTAAATGAAAAAAAAATAGTATTTTTAAGAGAATATTAATGTAATTGAACCAGAAACGTTAATAAAAAAAATTGTAATCTTAATTTTGTGCCTGAAAATCTGCTTACATTTGCGTAAATGCGGTTTTTGGATTGTTCTTTACACTTCACGTTTCCCTCTCAGAACTGTGCCGGTCCGATCCGGATGGAAGTGGCTCGTTTCAAGGCCGGGCCGTTCCACTCGGAGCGCCGGCGCTCTCAGGTCAGAGGTCGTGACCCCGCCGTGGCTCCTCGCGCGGCTGACTGTTTCCCTCCGCAGGACAGTGACACAGGAAGTGGGAGGGTTCTTCCTTCAGGCTCCACGGACTCATGGGAGAACGGAGAGAAACCGCGAGAGGGTGAGGCCACGCCCCCTTCTCTCTCTCTCTCTCTCTCTCTCGCTCTGTCACTCACGACTCTTCCTCTTCTCCAGCGCCGGATACAGACGTCCGGACCGTCGAGTTCACTAAGGTCAGACATTTACTGTCACTCGAAGGTTTTTGATGATAATATAATTACATACAACTAATTTAAACAAGTGAACTTACGTAGATTACGTAGTGAGTTTTATTGTTATAAATACTTATTTAGCTAATAGCTTTGCGTGTTAAGATCAGACTTTTCTTCTGTATTAAAAAATGAAATATCAGCGTAATTAGCATATTAAGTATCTATATTCAAATTTACCCTCCGACCTTTCGACTTTTTGTAGTACATTTAGACTAAGTTCACATACAGTTCAGTTGAATTGAATCAAAATGCCTTTATTAATTCATATTTAGTTCAGTACATGTCTAATAAATAGAGTGAAACGATTAGGATCGTGCGAGAAAATCCTAGAAAATGCTAAATATTCTCCATCACAGTGTCATTAACCTGAGACGCGAGCTCTGAAATTATATATATTTTTTCTTTACTTTGCTTTGCTACTTGAGCTTTTTTAAGGAGCGCAATAAGTGTAAAAATGAAAGCGTCCATTTTTTTTTACAATTTTACATACGCTACTACTAAATATTTACTCGTTTTCATCGAGCTTTCGTGTGCGTCTCACCTAAACATCGCGCTCATAATTTTACGCAAATAATACATCCAAATAAGTGTACTTTACCTTTTTACTTTGACTTGAACTTTTACTGAGGCTCCGTACACAGACGTGGACATCAGGACTCGTGAGGGTTTATTGTGTGTGTGTGTGTGTGTGTTGTGGTCAGGGTGCGGGCGACTCTCTGGGCATCAGTATCGCGGGCGGGGTGGGCAGTCCGCTAGGAGACGTGCCCATATTCATCGCCATGATGAACCCCGCCGGCCTGGCGGCGCAGACACAGAAGCTGCGGGTAGGTGGCGCTGTCGAGGTCACAAGCACTGGTCTCTCTCTCTCTCTCTCCGTCTCTCCTTCTCTCTTCCTACTTCTCTCTTTGTCTGTCTTTCTCTTCCTACCTGTCTGTCTCTCTGTCTCCCTCTTTTCCTGCCCCTCTTTCAATTCCTATCTGTCTGTCAGTTTCTCTTTTCCTACCTCTCTGTCTTCCTCTTTCCATCTTTCTCTCTTCCTACCTTTCTCTCTTTTTTCTTACCTCTCCGTCTGTCTCTCTCTCTCTCTCTCTCTCTCTCTCTCTCCTCCAACCTCTGTCTTCCTCTCTCTTTTCCTACCTCTCTCTCTGTCCGTCTTTCTCTTTTCTCCTACTTTTTTCTCTGTCTGTCTCTCTTTTTCTACCTCTCTTCGTTAAGTCTCTCTCTCTTCCAACCTGTCTTCCTCTTTCTCCCTCTTTTCCTACCTCTTTGTCTGTCTTTTTCTTTTCTTACCTCTCTCGGTCTCTCTATTCCTACCGCTGTTTGTCTGTCTTCCCCTCTCTCTCTCTCTCTCTCTCTCTCTCTCTCTCTCTCTCTGTGTCTCTCTTCCTACCTCTCTCTCTCTCGTTTTTTGAACAAAGCCAGGGCTACTACTTTTAAAAGACTATATTATATACAATACTATATAAATGTTAGAGGCTTTTCCAGGTTACCCCTGCGTATAACTTCTTACCTTAAACAAAGTTACAATACAACTTGTGTGTTCCAAACAATGTAATCAAGGTCTACCCCCCCCTTACCGTGAAACAATACAGATACCGTCTGGACACTAGAAAATACCGTGATATGAACCCCCCCCCCACGTGTGTGTGTGTGTGTGTGTCAGGTGGGCGACCGGATGGTGTCGATCTGTGGGACCCTGACTGAGGGCATGACTCACGGTAAAGCCGTGTCTCTGCTGAAGAACGCCACGGGTGTGGTCCAGCTGCAGGTGACACGCCCACCACACGCCGGCCCCGCCCGACACTCCCCCTCAGCGCTGTGCTGTGCTCGTAGGTGGTGGCTGGCGACACGTCTGTGACGGGACCATCGGAGGAACCCGCGGCAGGTCTGGCGGTCAACAGCATCTTCCACGATGACCTGGGGTCAGTGACGCATCACGCGTTCGCGACAAAATTACTGCGCGATAAACTAAATTATCTCCTGGACAATTACAGAAAAGTCGGTACTTTTCGGCATTACCGTACTTGCACGAATATAAGCAGCCTTTTTTCCCGATGGGGAGGGGTTATATAATATGAGTGCTTTCAAATTTAACGCATTAACGCACACGATTAATTTTAAGTGTTTAATCCCGTCAATTATTTTAATGCCATTAATCACAGTTGCATATTTTTTCATCTTTCAGCCATGTATAGAACCAAGAGAGCCGCGCGCTGTCTCCAGGTGCGGCTCATTAGGTTCAGCAGTTCACAGTCATTGAGTTCAGGTGTTGTCACTTAGGCGCAAAGTGTTTAAGTGACACTGACCTACTTTTCCCCAGTTCCTTTTCAACTGCAAATAACTTGCTCTGTTCAAAAAGCCGAAACTTTACATTCATACGGATTAGATAAACAGACAACACTGTATTTACTTATTTTTAAAAACAGACATTCTAAGCTTTATGTAGACTTATGTTTCATTTTAGAGTGATAAGTATTTTATTTATTAAGTTACAGTTCGCTTTCAGCTGACAAAGAGAAGGCAAAACACGCTTTAATTTCACGTTTGAGTTTTATTATCATTTTTACAAAAAACACAACGTCCTGTTTTTATCAATAATGTAACCTAAAAAAAATATGAACTTCAAACTTTCAGTTGATGTATAACACAATACTCTTTTTAAGTGTTTTATCTTGAAAAACGATCGACTAAAAAACAAAGACAAATACATTGCAAATTGAACAAAAATTATAAATTATTTTACAGTATTTAAACGAGTGTTTATTTGGTGTTGAGTTTACATTAAATTTACTTATTACACCTCATAATCCAATACTACAAGTTCAGTCATTTTATCGCGAATAATTATCGTGATTAATTTGGTCAGGGAAGTGTGATTAACTAGTTTAAAAAAAAATAAGTTTAACAGCCCTAATATATATATATACAGTATGTAATAAATATGCTTATAATTGCTGATTTCAAAACAAATAAATTTTCAAATATATTTTAAATATAATAATATTAGAACTTAATAATATAATAACATATTTCAGTCGGGAGCGATCACAATGAAATTGTGCGGTTCCGGAGGCAGACGTGCGTAAATGCTTGTATTGGTGAAAATGTGTTTGACATGCGCGTGTGTGTGTGTGTGTGCGCAGGCCTCCGCAGTGTAAGAGCATCAGTCTGGAGCGCGGGCCGGATGGACTGGGCTTCAGCATCGTGGGGGGATTCGGGAGTCCACACGGAGACCTGCCCATCTACGTCAAGACCGTCTTCAACAAGGTGCGCGGCTGCTCTCACTCAGGTCCTGTAGCCCGGCAAGACACTTACGCCCGCGAATCTAACGCTCACGTGCCTGTGATGTCACAGCCGCACTGCAAACAATCCGCATGAAAAGTTACGAAAGTTAAAGGCTAAATGAGTCAAGAAAAACTTAAGTCAAGTCAAATGATCTCCCAATGAGGTGAGAATTTTAAGAAATTTTAAGACGAAACTAGACCAAAAAAATCTTGTTACACGGTAAATTAGTTTCTGCATTTCAGTTCTTGTTCTCATTGGCTTTAATATAAAAAAAAAGTAGCATGTTTCTTAAATTATGACAATTTCACCTGACATTTGTTTCGGGAAGTTTTGTGTTAAAACAATGTCTACTTAGAAATAATTTAGCGTAACAAATCATCCAAATTAACATTTTTTTTCCTCGACATTCGATGAAAATGTCGCAATTTAGTGTAACAAATAATCAAAATTAGCATTCGAGACATTTTCATCAAATGTCGAGGGAAAAAAATGTTAATTTGGATGATTTGTTACGCTAAAACGAGACATTTTAATCGAATGTCTAAACAAATGCTAATTTTGATGATTTGTCACACTAAATCAAGTCATTTTCATTGAATTTCTAAACATTCGATGAAAATGACTTGATTTAGTGTAACAAATAATCAAAATAAGCATTTTCTTCTAGACAAAGATGCTAATTTTGATGATTTGTTACACTAAATTGAGAAAAAAAACATCAAACTTTTTTCTAAGCAAGAAAATTCAAGTCGTATTTTCTTGAATTAAGCAAAGTCATCTCTCACTCTTAATTCCAAGACAGATCATTTATCTTGTAAGAAAAAAACAATAAGATTTACTGACTAATTTCAAGATTTTTTTTGCCACGTCGAGAATCTATTCTTTTTGGTGGAGACTCCAAAAAGAACATCACAACACGCGTGTAAAACTAGAATTTGCATAACACCCTCCCACTACTCACCAATGCCGTGTGTGGGCGTGGCCAATCTAACTCGCGCACAACCCTCGCGGTTCAATGTGTCGTCACGGTGATTGAACGCACAACCTTAACGAACGACAGGAAACAATCGCACGCCATTAAACGATGTTTTTTTTTTTCAAACGCATTTTTCAGGGCGCGGCGGCGGAGGACGGCCGTCTGAAGCGCGGCGATCAGATCGTGGCAGTAAACGCTCAGAGTCTGGAGGGCGTGACCCACGAGGAGGCCGTCAGCATCCTGAAGAAAACCCGAGGCACCGTCACGCTCGCCGTGCTCTCCTGACTGCTCTCACTCAGGTCCTGTAGCCCTAGAGAAGCACCCCAGGGTCTAGTTTCTTCTTTGGCGGTGAATTGTGCGCTGGGTATTTATGAAGAACGACGCTGTACGTAGACGGCGAGACTGTTAGCGATGCCTGGGAATAAACGCTGCGGCGCCAATCGCTCAATCCAAGTCAGAATCTTTATTAGAAACCAAACGTCGGGCCTGTAACAATCTTAAGCAGAGAAATAAATAACAAAAGTGTTGAACCAGCGTCAACGTCCCACATTCTCACCGACAGGAAGTTCCGACACTCTCGTGATTCGGCAGCAGGTCAAAGACACGCTTGTTTAACGAAGAAAAATACGCAAAAATTTGCCGATTCTAGACGCGTTTGAACCGGACCTTCTGATTGGTCGACGCCGTGTCATCAGCTTTAACTACAGGGTTCGTTTTTAAATCACGGCGTTTTAATTTTTCTAGATTTATCGGATCGTTGCCGATTCGTCAAAAATCGAGTGAAACGACCTTGAGACGCAACTAAGTAAAATAGAAAAAAACAGCCGAACACATTCCGATCGGATTCTGACGACTTCCTGTCGACAAAAACACTGAATTGTGGGTGGTGGGAAAAAAAGCCCATAAAACTAAACTCAGAAGCTACATTCAATAAAAAAAAAAAATAGACATTTGCAACAAGTCGATGTAAAAAAAGAAAAAATTGCAAAACAAGTTCCTCAGTGTTGCGACAAATTCAGCAGAAGTGCAACAAAAGTTCAAAGTTCATTTCCCGTGAAACTCTTCATCGCTCGTCATCTTCGTCAAACGAGTCGTCCTGCGTTTTGTTCAGAAACGGACTCGATTCTAACGACGATTTACAGAGAAATTCCGCTCGCGAACAACACACGAATAATACTTGAGTAAAACTACGGTCAGTGTTTCCAGTTCAAGCGTGAAAAATAATAATCTACATTGTTTTCGTAAATAGATTTAGAACGTCCAACTCCGGCAAAGCAGTTGTTTTAAAAAATATATATATTCAACTGCACTGAAATGTATAAAACAAAAAAAAACTAAAACTGACGATTGGCAACTATCGACGAATGTTAATATTTCATTCAAACTCTAA
Source organism: Paedocypris sp. Pulau Singkep (assembly GCA_017309775.1). Taxonomy (NCBI): domain Eukaryota; kingdom Metazoa; phylum Chordata; class Actinopteri; order Cypriniformes; genus Paedocypris; species Paedocypris sp. Pulau Singkep. The sequence continues at coordinate 1,415,749 of MU204353.1, forward strand.
TGGCGACTTTTCCAGTAGCTGCCGTGACGAAGCATCACAATAATACTGGAATTGTTGTGAAACGAATAAGCCGCGGGCAAACGAATAACGCGGCGGCCTCGCGGAACGACGTTTCTCCGTCCCTGCAGCTCTGGACGATCCAGCAGTCGTGTGAGGAATAAATGTGAATAAAAGAACAGAAACAACCTCCCTGGTTCCCTTCACTGGCCACGAGGACTGGAGCTGCTCACACCAGGAGTCGCAGTGGGAAAGATAAGGCGGCTCCCAGAGACAAACCCAGCGCCAGGAAGAAGGTCATCAGAGCTCCGGCCGTCTCGCCGTCTTTAGGCTCCACCAGCCTGTGGACAGATCAGCGTCAGTGATGTCAGAGAACACCTGCCTGCACCCGTCTGGATCAGCGTTATTTTTTAGTCAACGACACTTTCACGAAACAAGAGCTACCGTATTTTCTGGACTATAAGCCGCACCAGTATATAAGCCGCATCCGCTCTAGGAACGATTTTGAATTGTAAATGTACATGTGTGTAACTAAATAGATCCTTTCCTAACCTGCATTTTAACACGGCAGCAACTTTGCTGATTTAAACGGGACAGAAAAAAAGAGAGAATAAACGGTATCTACAGTATTTATCTTCATTATCATAAAATCTGCAGAATAGCCGCAGCTTTGTATAAGCCGCATGGTTCAAAACCTGTGAAAAAAGTAGCGGCTTATAGTCCAGAAAATACGGGTGTATAAAAACTCCCGCTCTGGGGTGAAAACTTCAACTAAATGTATTGAGACTTTCGTTAACAAACAAAAGCTAAACGAAAATGTAATTAAATACTGAAAATTATCTTGTATCATTATTAGAACTCCAGTCAAAGTTAATCTTGTTACTGATCATTTTAAATTGACAGTATTCAATATTTATTCTCAGTGTAAAATTATTATTCATCTTTAAATCAAACTTTGTTCATTTATTTTTCAAGTCCAAAGAGAGAGATGTAAAAAACAAGTGTCATCAAATGTTGAAATCTGATGTTAAAACTGATGACAGCAACAGTTCATTTGTTCATTTTATTATTTTATACTGACAATGACATTATCAATTATATTAACAATTATATAAAACAAGCATTAACAATCATATTTCTATAATTTATAATAACAATGCAATTAAACACTGACTGGAGTTGCAATAATGACAATTTTCAAAGTTTAATTTTAAACTGACAGTATTCAATATTTATTCTCAGTGTAAAATTATTATTTATCTTTAAATCAAACTATTTTCATTCATTTTTTAGTCCAAAGAGAGAGATGTAAAAAACAATTGTCAATCATGTGTGAGTTAAAACTGATGACGGCAACAGTTCATTTATCCGGAATAAAAATCTAGAACGGTTTTCATTTATCCGGAATCAAGACTGCTAACTGGAGGCGCGCTGTGATTGGTGGAGGCGTGAGCACTCACTGCGGCGCGTAGGTCATGGAGAGACACACACAGTATCCGCTGGTGAGGGAGAAGAGCAGCATGATGAGGACGAAGGTCCAGTCGTGAGGGAAGAGGACGGGCAGGAAGCTTCTCTCCTTCACGTTACACATCATCAGCAGCGGCACAAACACCAGCCGACACAGCACCAGCGCCGGGAACACAGCGCTCTCCTTCCTCGGCTGCAGGGAAACGCAGGAGATCATCACACACACACACACACACACACACACACACACACCGCCGCTTCAGTCAATAAAAATAACTATTAACACAAAGTTAACTGTGTAAACTTTAACAGAAGCTGTACAGGAAAATATATGGTAAAACTGATGATAACGCTCGGTCACAAAAAGAGAACTCACAAAACAACTGTCACAAACCTTTCCATGACTTTTCAAGCTGAAATTGCAAATATGAGACGCCTGATCCGAGTGTCCCGCTACACGCCGCTTAATAGATGTACACGGCTACACTTCGTTTTGTTACACTGGATAATTGTGTTACATGATGGTAATTTTGTTACAGCGTTCAATTTGTTACACGGTGCTAATTGTGTTACACGGTGCTAATTTTGTCACACGTTGGTTTTTTTGTTAAACTGGCTAATTTTGCTACACATTGTTAATGTCGCTACACGGTGCTAATGTCGCTGCGCGGTGCTAATGTTGTTACACGGTGCTATTTGTGTTGCACGATGGTAATTTTGTTACACGGTGCTAATTTTGTCAGACCGCGTTAATTGACGTAAACCGTTACAACGCGTTTAATCGGTCACAATCGGTTTAATGGCGTTACGCCTTGTATTACGCGCACAACAGAGAGTGAGAAATCCGTTTGTGAACTTCTTAGTTTAGAAACACTGATTCTGAAGCAGCAATAACAGCTATTAAAGAACACAGTAGAAATTCTAATGCTGAGATGTTTGTGTTTGTAACAATGGCACAATTTATAGATGAACAATGGACATTTTTCGTCTTTAAAGACTATTTTGCGCTAGTCTAAGAAAAGCGCCGTATAAATAAACTTGAAGGATCCACTCACCCACTGAACAAAGGTGGTGACGCTTCTGCCAATCCAGTCCATGAAGTTAAAGGCCAGAAAGCAGCAGAGCGGGGTGAAGTAGCTCGCTAACACACACACACACACACACACACACACACGCGGGTCAGCAGGCGTGACGAAGCAGGAAGCTCTCGCTCGTTCCTCACCCCATTTCCCTCCAGCCTCGGTTTTGACGTCGACCGTAATGGCGGGAAACACCGAGAGAGTGACGGTGAAGACGAAGGTGACACAGAACGCCATCACCCAGATCTAAACACACAGGAAAACAATCTGGTTTAGAAGCGAGAGAATATAGGGGAAACCAGCTAGAGGATAAAAAAAGTATGCAACATCATTTCTTGTGTCCACGTCATCGATAAAAGGACTATAAATCACGCGTTCCATACACGGAGAAGAAATGTATCCGTGAAATATCGTTTTAATATATTTTTTTAAGTGAGTGAGAGAGATTTTTTAAAAAAATACTTAAAAAAATGTGGGACATTTTTAAACATGTTTTTAACATATTTCAAAAAATTTCGAAAAAAAAGACAGAACGATTGAAATATATGAACAATCACTATCGTATATTCCCATGTATTTAAATATAAAGTGCATTCTGTTTCTGCAATTGTTATTATAATATATGTAAATATATTAAACGGGGCTTAGGGTAATACACACACGTTAAAAACATATTTAAATGGCCTTTCAATTATTCTCCCAATGATTTCATTTAATATAACTGTATGTTAAAGTAAACGCCAGTGCGTCAGACTTTAGTTTCAGTTGTTGTTTTTATGGGGTGTTCTAATCATTTAAACTAATTAGTGTGATTTGACATGTGGAATACCGTATTTTCTGGACTATAAGCCGCACCTGTATATAAGCCGCATCCACTCTATTTAAAAAAAAAAAAAAAAACAATAAAAAAAGATAAACAAGCCGCATCCACTCTATTAAAAAAAGTTTTGCAAGACACAGGTATGTATGTTTTTGGATTAGATATTTACTACAGGAAAAGAACAATTTTGAATTGTAAATGTACGTTTGAAGCACATTGTACATTAACAACTTAAAACTAGCATCATACGAACGTCTTCGTGTGTGTTCCATGATGAAGGTGTGAGGAGGGTTTGAAAAGATTTTTGAAAAGAAGAGTTTGGACAGAGCGACTTATATCTGCTAAAGTGTTCTTCTTTGCTTCTATTTTGTCTTCTTTTTATTTTGTGACTTTGATTCAAATTCCGGTTTAGAGACCAAAAATCTGCAGGATAGTGTCTGCAGAACCTTTGTATAAGCCGCACGGTTCAAAACCTATGAAGAAAAAAGTAGCGGCTTATAGTCCAGGAAATACGGTAGGTATTCTAGGTTTTATTTACAATAGAATAAGTGTGCGATACAAATTTTTTTTTTTTTAAATGTGTGTGTGTGTGTGTGTGTGAGCGTCAGACCGAACCTTCTTGAAGACCTGCAGGACGGAGCTCTTCTGGGCCGCGCCGCTCTCCAGCGGGACGAAGGCCTGTTTACCAGCATCCCCTTCACCCCCACAGCCGACTCCATTGGCCACGCCTCCGTTAGTGGCTTCCTTCTCCTTCGCATCTCCGTCTTACAGCAAACACACCTCCGTTAGACTTCACCAGAACCGCTCCTGCTGCTAGACACACGCACACTCTCCGAAAAATACACTTTTACGATGCGAAACGGGCGCACAAAATCACTTCTTATTCTTAAGGAACTCTACTTGGATTATTTCGTTTGAAGTCGGGGTGTTCAACTCAAGTTTAAAGAGGTCGGTTCTTTCACGAGTTCACATTTCAGAACAATTCAAAAACAAAAACAAAAAAATTGCGGACGACGTAAATTGACACACAACACACCTTCTAAATAGAACTTTTAGAACAATTAGAACTTCTAAAGCAGGCGTGTCCAAAGTCCGGCCCGGGGGCCAAATGCGGCCTTTAATCAAATGTTGACCGGCCCGTGGCTTGATTCATAAAATGAAATCGCGGCCAAGATTCAGTCCCTCCAGGATTTCGCCATCGCGCCAATTCACGCAAATTCAGCGAAACCCCGCGATTTATTTGCGACCTTGCAATTTCATCCAATCAACGCAAATTTACCGCAAATTCGACCAATCCGTGTGGTCCGTCACAGCACGCAGCAGTGTTTTCGCACAGAAGGTCTTCATTATAGTGATGGGAAGTTCGACTCTTTTCAGAGATTCGGCTCTTTTGCCTCGTTTAACTCTTTTCAGACGCGGTTCAGCGCGTGAACACACCATGTGATCTCACACGAATACGGTTTGTTTCACCGCGCCCACCCGAGCTTGTGAAAAATTAAATCAAAATCATATATTTTTTTTCAATGTTCCATTATGAAGGTTTGTATTGCTTTATTTTTGAACACATTTTAAAAAGCAGTTAAAATGCTAAATCACTTTATTTGCATTTTAGTTTTATCTGTTTTTTCTTTTTTTTTATGCATTTTTAAATAGAAATAAACACGATTCAATGTTAAATACTAAATTATATACAAAAACGTGTGTATCTTAAAATGTGTATTTTTTTCCCCGAGCCCAGTCCGGCCCCTTTGTCAAATGTTAGAACCCAATGTGGCCCGCGAATCAAAAAGTTTGGACACCCCTGTTCTAAAACATTGTAAAGCCCTTTGCGGTGAAACATTCTTAAGTCTGTTCAAATATGGTCGGAATGAAACTGCCCTCTAATATCCCCCAATCCATCCCATTCCATGAAGCCAGGGGCGTTTACCTGCCGACAGCAGCTGATTGGACATCTCCTGCTCGTAACTCCGGCTTCTTTTCTCCAGGTAAAACACGGCAAATTCCTGTGACATCAGAGACGGAGATCACAGCTGCACGTTTAACACTTCACAGAAAACATCATTCACACTAGGTTACATTCACTTTTTATTAGGGCTGTCAAAATTAGCGCGTTAATGCATTCGATAAATTTTAAACGCTAAATCGAGTTGCTAATTTTTAGCGTCCTAGCATTTTTTCACTTCCGGTATTGTTGCCACGATATGAAGTTTGCATTCATGAACTGAATTTTTATACATGTATTTAAACACTTTAATACAGTAGAACACATATCCGACATTACAAGATTCAGTTGTTTACTTGCGATTAATCGCGATTCATTCGGTTTGGGAAGTTAAGATTAGTTAATGCCGAGTCCCTGAATGTGACACCGGTGTCACGCTTTGTTCAATGGTTTTTTTAATGGGTTTTCAAAAAAAATATTTTTCACTTTTTTTTCCACTGTTTACTTTTAGATGTAATTTGACGCTGGAACACCAGGTGGCGCCAATTTACTGCTTAATTAGGCTTCCAGAGCAGTTTGTATTGTCTAATGTCCAAAAAAATTGGGATCAATACCAATTTTTCCCAAATATCAAAAATCTTATCTACCGGGGGCGGGGCAATATTTTTACGGCGTTAATAAAAATCGACGCAATTAAACGTTTAATTAATCGCACGAGTTAACGCGTTAACTTTGACAGTCCTGATATATATAAAATATACATTTTTAATGAGGTTTTTTACAGTTTTTTTTTCTTAACACACGTGTGTCTGTTCCAGCTACACGTCTGTCTGTCTGTCTGTCTGTCTGTCTGCACAGGAAACCATCACTGACCAGTCTGGGCAGCAGCAAGTAACTGACGAGGGTGACGAGGGTCCCGACACACGGCGTGATGAAATACCCCAGAGCCGCACTATCAGCCTCCGCCTCACCTGCCACACACACACACACACACCTCAGTCGAGCTCAAGCCGACGACACCTGCGGAAGCGTCTCACTGGCGATGGAGAAGATCATGGCGAGGGCGGCGAAGGTTCCGGCGAGTCCCTGTCCGCTCATGAAGACGGCGCTGTAGCGCTGAGGCAGCAGACCCACCAGACCGAACAGACTGCCCTGCAGAACGGCGCCGAACGCTCAAGACGCGAACACACACACACACACACACACACAAGACGTTATTACAGAGTCCAGCAGCGGTGATTAGCGGGGCGGGGCGATTCATCGAAAAAATAATCGGAATTCAAAACTCGTAGTTCATCGTTCAAACTCATCGTTCGGATTTTTTTCTCCAGGTTTGTTTTCCCTTTAGGAAAACCTTCGCATGACAACTTTCATTACGATAATCTGTTGTTTGCATTGAGATATCGGTTTACAGAAGATTAAAAAAAATGCGCAGGATATATCTTCTTATTACTTTTTTGTAATAAGATGTACTCTATAAGTTATTTTATTTAGGTTATTTAGGTTATTAAGGAGTTATTTTAAGTAGAAGAGAACTTCTCAATTGCCATGTAAATAACAAAATGTGAAAAATAGTGTATTCTTTTCCCAAAATGTGCAAATTAAATATTTTTAAGAATAAGATCTGTCTGTGTGTGTGTGTGTCCTTCAATTATTGTAAAATCAAGTAAAGCACACTTTACTCAAAAATCTCTCACTTTTAATGCAAGTATTTAATACTAAATTGTAATTTTTTTAATAGTACGACCAATTTTTACGACCAATCTCGATATGGCAATATTGACAATCTCACTCAATTATACTTTATTGAACAAAACTTGTCAGTGAACTATGAGAGAAAAAATAAAAATGAATAAATAATACATGTATTAATTATTTACACAATAATTTAATAACGTAATTGTGTTAAAATGTTCAAATAATCGAGATTCCGATTTGTGGCCGAATAGTGAATCGTGAAACCCTACGTGAAACGCCGCGCGAGGCCGCTTACAATTGATGAACCAAATGGTCGCCATGGTGACGGAGAAGAAGGCGTCCACCTGCATGGGGATCTTCACCAGGGCGGCGGTGAGGATGAAGAAGATGAGGATGAAGACCAGGCTGCCTGCGATCCTCGCCATCTCAGAGATCCTGGGAAGACACACACGATCAGTCAAAATGATTTTCTTTTTATCGTCATACTAGTGTCATTTTGAAGGTCTGATGTGATTAAATGAGGTCAAACTAAGGTTTTAGATGAAAGACAAACACGCGTGTAATAACGTCATTTGGATCTTGGCCAATTAGCCCAGGATTTTCATTGGTTTTGTAATCTAACAAAAGTTCAAGTTTTTGTGTCTAAATTTTTTGCAGAATTAACAAATGACCCCACGTAATGAGGATAATTTGCGAATAACCCCTAAGATAAGTCACCAATTCTGAGAAGACTTGAGTAAAAGTATCCAGTTTTTTTTTTTTTTTTAAGAACTTGAGTATTTTACTTTTTTTTTTTTTTTTCAAATTTTTTGGGTGTTTTTTGGGTGTAAATTCAGTACATTTGTTTATGAGGCTTTATTTTCTAATATAGAAATACATTTAACACCTTGACGTTTCAAAATGGCAGCACAAGACATATAAAAATGGGCAAAAAGTCAGTCTCGGTCAAACAGAAATTGGAAATGTTCACGTGATCTAGCTAATAAACAGCGTCCAGTACCTTCAGCATCCTGCAGATGGCGACATCACCTCGTCCACCCGATAAATTAATCACGGTGGAAAAAGATGCAGAATAGACGCGTACAATAATAATGTAACGAGTAACGATAAATGTCCACTCAAATGTAGCGAAGTAAAGTAACAGACACTCAATCACTATTGTAGTCAAGTAGAGAGTAAAAGTTGCTCATATTGTTGATACTCAATACAAGTACAAAATAGCCCAATGTTTACTCAAGTACTTTACACCACTGAAAGCACACCGGGCGTGGCTATGTGGAGAGGATGCTCACCGCTGGTACAGGAAGGAGTTGAGGAAGGTGAAGAGCAGCAGAGGCAGCTGTGATAACAGAGTCATCCAGTTGTTGAAGTAAAACTCCCTCTTCACTCCCTCGCTCCCGTTCCTCCACTCCGAAGCGTTGAGTCGGTCGTTGAAATACTGGGAAGGGAAAGAACGAAAAAAACGAATTGCGATTTTTCTGAAAAAGATTTCCTTTTTTTTTTTGCATTTGATACTCTTAAGGGCATAAAACTACAAGTATGAATACAACTATGTTTCTATTTTATGACGCAGAGGGTAAAATAAACTACAAACCACAAAAAAGGTCGTGAGATTGTTTGACGCTTTGTGATTATTAGATACCTGAACACCAAAAAGCAAGAATGGAAATGAACTCTACCATTTGGTCACTTGTTTTAAAATTTCACTTAATCTTAAACGCTGAAAAATTAGATCAGACACGTGTAACAACGCCGTCACTGACACGGAAAAGACGTTCTGATGGCGTAGAATGAGACGTACTGGGAAATACCTTCACAACTGGTAAATTTACTTTGAGAAAAAGTGAACAATGCCTAATTACACTTACAAAATAAAGTCTATATAGATATTTTCTTAATTAGCCTGCAAATAATCAATACTTAACTGTCAAAACAAATTAGTTTAAAACAATTCAGAAACCTTTATGACATTAGTTGGTATGCAAAACTAAAATAAGCATATATTTACAATGTTGTCCAAGTTGTGACATAAAAGCAGTGCTACTTTTAAAACTAACAAAAATGTTCAAATAAGAGCACGACTTTAATGCTTTGTCTCTCCGTGTCGTTTCTTTTTAAAGAACTTTTCCATCCGTTTAAAAGTTTGAACCTATAGACAGGTGCAAATCTGAACATATAACAATCGAGTTTATTCATATTTGTATGAATAAACAATCAAAAATCGATTAATCAAAAAAAGTCAATTTAATCAGGAAAAAAAAACAAAAAAAAACAACAAAATAAAAACAAATTAGTCGACTAATTGTGGGGAAAAAACAAAACGATAAATTAATTGAAAAAAAAAAAACTAATTACCGTAGTAGACTAATTGGAAGAAAAAAAACAATCGATTAATCATGAAAAAATAATTGTCAATTAACCCGGGGGGGGAGGGGGGCAAAAAAAAAAACGATAGATTAATTCGATTTGAAAACAGTCATTAGCTGCAGCCCTGATCTACGTCACACTCGCTTGAAGCCAAGACGTGCAGAAGCGTGGAGAAACCGCAGCCACTCAATATCTGTAATAAGCAGCGAGTGGGAAGTTCTTCTTCACACGAGGCTTCCAGTCGTCCGAGCGTGAAATCCCTGATAATGTGATCGTGGTGACATCAACTAAGCCCGAGACTGAAAAGAGCCGCCGGAACGCCATTGTGCGGCGCGCAGCGGTCAGCTCATCTCAGCCCGCGGGACGGCGGGACGGCGGGAAACCATTTACCACTGACGCCGTCATGAAGAAGTTCCACGGCAGCAGCGTCCCCAGGCCCAGGATGAAGAAGATGATCCCCACCAGGAAGCCACTGGCGGAGGAAGAGAAGAGCGAAGCCGACTTATTAATCGTCCAATCACAAACCAGGATTTATCCGCAGCCTTTCGCAAAACCATAAATCGAAGTCGACCGAGTCCTTCACAGACGTCCTGAAAACACCCATCATGAGAGGGAAATATTCCAACCCACAACCAGTGTAAAGTCACGTCAATTACTGAATGTAGTGATGGAACGGATTATTGCTCATTTTAGGCGATTGAATTTAATTATTTATTTGCATAGTGTTTGTATTACATTACATCGCTGAATGTCATCATTTAACTTTATTCATTTATCTTCTTATGGTAAAAGTTTAGTTGTCGGCCGCTGTCAATAGCTCGAGTAACTGAAGCATCTTAAAAAAGAAAATGAGTAAAAAAAAAAAAAGACTTAATTCAAGTAAAATGATCCGCCAAAGTGCTATTTTCTTGAAACAAGCAAATGAATCTTTCGCTCATCATTCTAAGCTAGTTAATTTAGCTTTTCAAAAAGATGATAAATGAATTACCTTTTTTTTTTTTTATCTCCATTCAAAAACAAGACTGATTGTGTAATGTTGAGATTTTTCGGCTTGTTGAGAATGTTTAAGACTTTAGTAATGCTTCTCAACCAACTTAATGCAAAAGATTTGTTAAATGTCCACGAGAGGAACGTGAAATATGAAAAAAAAAACACCCGCCAAATGCAGAAGCGACAAAATCTACGATCAAAAAGTAGCGGCTACACAATCACACACAACGGCGGATACACACCGGTCTTTAGGGGCGTCGGCTTGGCGGTTCATGTCTGTGGCGGTCCGGACCAGCGCTGCGCGGAAACACACAGTTAAACCAGCAGAGGAACACCGTGCGTGTGTGTGTGTGTGCGTGTGTGTGTGCGTCGCACACTATTGGTCCCTGAAAGCCTCCTCCCCCGGACACACACACACACACACACACACCCCATCCATAAATCCACTTTCCCCCAATTCACACACAGTTCGCGATCAATCCACAAATCAATCGGGCTTTAGAAAGCCACAGGGAGACGGAGCCGGAGCTGAAAAGCCTCGTTTCTCCATCCAAACAGACAAACAAGTGCTTGTGTGAATCCACCGTAAAACTCCCGTGTCGAGAGCAGATGAAATCACACTTCCAAAAACACGTTTAGCATCACGCACAGCTTTAGTTTAGCTTGTGTTTTAATGAGGGAACGTTTATAAATGATAATCAATTGTTAAGCGCTTTGCTTTACTTTGGCAATTTTTTTTTATTTTAAACTGCACAGCACTTTGCTTTAGTTTAGGATGCGTTTTTAACAGAGAAAATGGTTGTTTGATTTGACCTGGTAAAAAGAATCAATAGCAGGTCAAAGGTCAGAGGTCAGAGGTCACTGCCCCCTTGAGGTGGGATTGCAATCACTGAACTTAATGAGGGTTGAGTTTTTATAGCATTATTATATAGAATAGAATAGAAGATCAGAACAGAACAGAACAGAATAAAACATATTAGAACAGAATACAGAAGAGAATAGATTTAGAATACATTAGAACAAAATAGAACGTATTAGATTAGAACAGAACAGAATAGAAAAGATTAGAATAGAATAGAAAATAGATTAAAACATAATAACAGAATATAATAGAATAAAAAAGAACAGATAAGAACAGAACAGAATAGAATAGATTAGAACAGAACAGATTAGAAAAGAATAGAATAGAACAGAAACAAATAGAACAGGAAAAAACGTATTAGAACAGATTAGAATACAATAGAATACAACAGAATAGAGCAGAATTTTGGTTTCTGATGAAAGTACTTGAGTAATTTCCAGCGAGATGCTTTGTGAGTAAATCACGGTTCTCGGAAGAAGTTATACTTTCGAAAGAGGATTTCTATAAAGGGGAAGTGAGCGGATGCTGACGATCACGACCTTTGACCTCCATGACCATCAGATCCCGACGACTTGTTTACCGCGTTTGTAAACAGACTAGTTGTGTTTAGGTTGGATGACGTGTAAAGCCGGACAGGAAGCGGTCAGTGCACGCAGGAAACGCCGCTCTTCCCGCGGTTGTTCCTCAGTAATTCCCGCGTGTTGAAGAGCAAACCATTCCGAGCATGTGAGGAATTCACTCTACACCCGCCGTTTGCCACTTTAATCCGCCAGTGCCTCAAAACGGGTTACACAAGCCTTTCAGCTCCACTGTGTAATTACTGTGCAAATTATAGAATCATAATATTCCAATACTGGACGCTGTTTATCAGCTCAATCACGTGAATTAGAGACGGGAATGTATTTGCTTTCACATTTCTCTGTGGGGTTTTTTTTTTTGGCCTAAATTCAGTGTGCGCAAAATACTCAAGTTCTTTTAAAAATTGAGTACTTTGCTACTTTCACGCAAGTCTTTTTGAAATGGGTGACTTGACACTTGTAATGCAGTAGTTGTTACAACAATTACCTGTACTTTTACTCAAGTATGGCATGCTACTCTTCACACCTCTCCTCTTCTGTAAAGTTCTAGGTCGGTATTAAACTGTATTGCATTAGCTGTACATGTTGGACTGTAATTATTAACGCATGTTGACAGGAAGACGCTGTAGTTTCCTTGCACGCGTATAACTTACACTGCATATGTGCACAGTGACAATAAAGTAAAGTGCGTGTGATTGACAATACGGCCCTAGGGAAAACATCGAAATTCTACTCTGCTTTTAACACATCCAAGTGAAGTGCAAATACACACAGCGAAGTGAGCACACACAAACCCGGAGCAGTGGGCAGCCCGAGCTTCTCGAGAACATTCCACTACCGGAAGCGCAGAAACTATTTCAAGTCAAGTTGATACTTTTTATAGCATCAATCGCATCATATGAATACAAATGTAGCAAACATGAAAGCTCCTCCGCTGTTCTAAAATTCTGTCCTACACGTGAGGATTTCCTACATTGCTCTATGCGCACGAGTGCTAAAAACACATGTACTTGTGCAATGACGGTATATATTTCATTTAATATCATTTAAGCGATTACATTTACACATATATGAATATGTATACATGTTATTGCATTTATTTTGAAAATAATTACGATAGAACGCTAGGTTTCCTGACCTCACATTAAGCGCGCACGTCGAACTACTTGCGTTCTTCAGCTTTTAAACATGTTTTTCTTGCAAAAAATCCAGAATATGTAAACTACACTCTCAGGCTAAAGTCACTGAGCAGGAATTATATTTACAGTCGTGCAAATGGTACATTTTGTGAACGTTCGTTGAAAATGTTCAAACTTCACCAAACTTCATTCTTTCTACTCTTCATTTTAAAGAGGCTAAAGAGGCTTTTTCTCTTTACCTGGCCACTGTCGCATATGTGCTTGCTCACTGGTCTTTGTCTTGTCATAGTGATAATCACAGCCATTTCCTTAAACACCAACAATCCAGACGATCAAATGAAGAAGCAACACTTCCCTCACATATTCACACGTGCGCCTTGAGATTGAAAAACGCCCTACAAATACTCATATTATTATTATTATTATACTATTGTAATACGATTGTCTAACTACCACCGTTACATTCTAAGATAGATATATAACTATCCGTTTTTACTCCAGAACATGACGTAATTGTACGTCGCGCGTGCACAAAGCGCGATGTAGGAAATCCTCACGCGTAGGACAGAATTTCAGAACAGCGGGAGCGAATGATCCGCTTTAACGCGGTGATTGTGAGCGGCGTGTGTCGTGGTGAAGGGGCGCATTGTTCCGCTAATAACTTGTCTAAACTGAGACACAGAAGCTGCTGTTCCCCGCGGCGCGGACATTAGCGGCAGAGTAAACGCACGCGACGCGTCGACTTCACCTGCCTGATGTGTTCACTTCACCCGCGTCGTTTAATCCGCCTGGGGACGTGTCGCGTCGGGAGGAAGCGTTACGCGCGCGGCTGCCATGCGGGATGATGATGAAGATGATGATGATGATGATGATGCGGCTTCCGCTTCTTCTACTGACCTTGACGCGCTGATTAAACAAGCAACACCGTCACCTAGTGTCTACGCGCGCGCCAGGCCACGTGTCGGTCTGCGCGTGCGCGCGTGCGATTGTTTATTTACTCCCAGTCTATTAATAAACACGGCACTTTTGGGGGGTTTATATTGTTATGGTCGCTGGAAATACGGAATCGTCCCGTGTTTGAGGTTGTGTGTGTGTGTGTGTGTGTGTGTGTGTGTGTGTGTGTGTGTGTGTGTGTGTGTGTGTGTGTGTGTGTGTGTGTGTGTGTGTGTGTGAAACATTGAGTTAAAATATTCGATACAACTACTGTACGATCAAAAAGTTATTAAAATGATGGACAGATCGACATTATTGTTGTGTATAAATTTGCTTTTTTCTTGTTTTCTTCAACTTATTTCTTTTTTTAATAAAGTTAGAGTTTTATAGACCCGTTTTTAATTGATGCGCGTATAATTTTGACTGAATTTGAAATTGTATAAATTGTAATTCTCATTTATGGGGGTGAAATGTGTCTGGTGAAGTGGCCCGCAGTTTACGCATCTGAGTTGCGCATGCGCTCGTTTCTGACGGTTTCCTTGGAAACGCCGTCGCACGATAATGACACCAAACGACGTGGTTGGATGAAACAAGTCAAAGAAACATTATTTGTCCCCGAGGGGCAATTAACGAGACAGTACATCAACCTTTTAAAATAAAGCTTCAATCAAGACTTTGGGTTAAAGGTTTAAAATACCGAATTAAGGAGAATTGGGTTTTGAGAAAGTTTCAGTTCACAAACGTAAACAAAGCATGCATATTACCAAAGTTACGTAATAATAATTATGGGATGCACACTAAACGTTATGCACTAAACAATTATGAATTAGTCATTTTTTTTACTCTTTCTTTTTTTAGTAACGCTTAAATGTCGTTTTAAATGTTTCCATATAAAGTTGTTCCAATGGGTTTTAATCATTTAAACAAAAAAAAACAAAAAAAACACGCAATTTCCAATGGCATCCCGGTGACTGTCAGTAAATGTTTTAGCGTTCATACTAAGCCGTTAATTCTCTGTAGGTAATTGAATTCATTCCTTTTTTAAATCACATAAAAGAGAAAATGCTAAAAAGCAGGTTTTCTACAAGCAAGTGTCACTGATCTGATCTGGTAATTGTTAACCAGTACAAAAGAAACAAGCTAAACTGGTTTCCTGAAGAAGCCTGAGATCCAGGAAATGTGTGCCAATCGGAATGATGTGGATCACAAGAGTAAAAGTACAGATACTTATTGTAAAAAATGCTCCATTAAAGGTGTCACTCCATTACATGTCACCCATTTCAAAAAGACTTGGGTCAAAGTAGCAAAGTATTCCATTTGAAAAGAACTTGAGGATTTTACTTGCACTGAATTAATGCAAAAAAACACCTCAATGTTTTAATAATGGTAGAACAAAGTAGATAAACAAAACGTCAGTCTAAAGCCAAACTGAAGTGTGCCAGGAAAAAAAACGAGTAGAATGAAACTCAGTTTAGTCAATTTTACATGGTGTAAAAAAAAAAGTAGTAAAATACATTCACGTAATTGAGCTGATAAACAGCATCCTGCAGATGGCGATATCACCTCGTTCCCTCAAGAGATTTACCGCGGTAAAAAACAATGCTGAATAGACACGTACAATCACAATGTTTATAAGGCACAATAAGTGTCCTTTCAAATGTAGTGAAGTAAAAATACAGATACTCAATCACTAATGTAGTGGAGTGGAGAGTAAAAGTTGCTTTTATTTTCGATACTCGGTACAAACACAAAGTAGCAAAAACATACTTGAGTAACAAAGTCCATGTACTCAAGTACTCCACCCTCACTCTTAAACCACGGAAAGGTTTTTATTCGTCCTCTGCGTGGCACCAATAAATACAAAAGCCACCATCAGACCGTCTGAGCGGAAGTGCTCGTCACACGGCCGAGTCGTCTTTACCGCTCCTGCTGTCCGGCGGCGGCGGCGGCGGCGTCTCCTTCTTCATCTCCAGCCCTTTCACCCACGTGTAGGAGAAGGATCCGCCCAGCACCAGCATGTTACTGGCCCACCACAGCGCGCTCTTGCCCGCGGAGGCCAACGCCAGCACCGCCAGCACCGTCTGAGCGCACGACTTGGCCGTGCCCGACACGTTGTGGGTCAGCGGGCTGGTGAACTTGATCTGGAGGCCCGTCACGTAGCCGATGGCGAAGCCGAAGACGCCGCCCAGCAGCATCATGCCCCAGAAGTGCAGGTCCAGCAGGCGGCTGAAGGTCATGACCTCCGTCACCTCGCCCTGCAGCACCAGCAGCGGCAGGAACAGCACGCTGGCGTTCAGGTTGTTGTAGAAGCAGAGCTTCCAGATGTTGCCCTCCACCGCCGGCATCACCTTCTTGGTGTAGATGGCGTTGAGGGAGACGCACAGGCTGGCGATCACGCCGTAAGCCACGCCCACCCAGGAGAGGGAGCCGGCCACACCCTCCTGATCCACACCCAGCCAGAAACCTCCTGAGCACAGGAAGAGACACCAGGGACACGTCACAGGGTCAAGGTCGAGTTACTGGGTCAATGTCAGGTACAGGGTCAATGTCGGGTTACAGTAAGTGAGTAAGTGAGAGTGAGTGAGATAGAGAGTGAGCAAGTGAGAGAGAGTGAGTAAGTAAATGAGAGAGAGTGAGTGAGTGAGTAAGTGAGAGAGAGATGGAGAGTAAGGGAGTGTGAGTGAGTGAGTGAGAGAGAGATGGAGAGTGAGTGAGTGTGAGTGAGAGATAGAGTGAGTGAGCGAATGAGTGAGTGAGTGAGAGAGCAAGTAAGAGAGAGTGAGTGAGTAAGTGAGAGAGAGTGAGTAAGTGAGAGAGAGAGATGGAGAGTAAGTGAGTGTGAGAGATAAGAGTGAGTGAGTGTGAGAGTAAGAGTGAGTAAGTGAGAGAGAGAGCAAGTGAGCGAATGAGTGAGAGAGTGTAAGTGAGAGAGAGAGAGAGCAAGTGAGCGAATGAGCAAGTAAGAGAGAGTAAGTAAGTGAGAGAGAGTGAGAGAGCAAGAAAGACTGAGAGAGAGAGATGGAGAGTGAGTAAGTGAGTGTGAGTGAGAGAGATAGAGTGAGCGAGTAAGAGAGAGAGAGAGAGCAAGTGAGTGAGCAAGTAAGAGAGAGTGAGTAAGTAAGTGAGAGAGTGAGTGAGTGAGCAAGTAAGAGAGAGTGAGTAAGTAAGTGAGAGAGTGAGTGAGAGAGCAAGTAAGAGAGAGTGAGTGAGAGAGCAAGTAAGAGAGAGTGAGTGAGTGAGTGAGAGAAAGAGAGTGAGTGAGAGAAAGAGAGTGAGTGAGAGAGCAAGTAAGAGAGAGAGAGAGAGCAAGTGAGAGAAAGAGAGTGAGTGAGCAAGTGTTAAGAGAGTGAGTGATCATGACGCCGTCAGACTGACCTAGAATGACGCCGCAGCACAGCAGCGCGTACAGTGACGTGGTCTGCTTCAGGATGACGTAGGACATCAGGACGTTAAACACGGTGGACAGCGAGCGGCCCACGGTGTAGAAGGCCACGCCCACGTGCTTCAGGCACAGGTTGTTGAAGGTGATCATGGCGATGAAGACCACAGAGAGCGGCAGCAGCTCCCGCGACACCCGCAGATCGAGCTCCAGCGCGGGAAAGTCCACGCGACCCGGAAACACGCCCGCGAGGAACTTCATCAGCACACACAGGCCCACGCTGACCACGCACTGGAAGAACGTGATGAAGAGCGGCGCGTCCAGCTCCTTGTTGTCCAGCAGGTGGTTGTTGAGGAACACCATGGAGATGGAGATGAACCAGTAGAGCGTCACCACCGCGGCGATCTTGCTCGCTCTGGCCAGGAACGGCTCCCGCTCGCCCGCCTGCTCGGAGCCGGACAAGGCCATGCTTAGTATCCGGGATCGCTTCAGCTGACTCCTGTTCATGGTTCCGGGACAAACGCGGCGTGTTAGTCAGCGTTGCGTTCATAATTCCGACGCTACGCGGAAGTCCATTCAAACGTCAACAACAACAACAGAATGAGCCGAAACAGACGCGCGCGCGACTTCCGGTTCCTGTGGCTTCTTAAAGCGACAGTGCGGTAAATATGCGTTCACATCAACATGAATTCGATGCATCAATTAAATGTCATAGTTTCGTTTGTAGAGATCATTTTAGATGCATAATGATAGATTTGAGATTCGATGATCGGGTTTAAGATTTGTTTTTAAATAAAAGTACCGTTTTCATAAACAGTACTTTTACACAACCAGTTTCTTTTCATAAAGCAGAACAACCGAAAACAAATTGTTGACAAACTAATTGTGGAGTTTGTATAATGCGTTTCCAATACTGCTACGTGTTTCATTGGCAATTACAGTTCGTTCGATAAATCTTCGCAACTTCGAACTCAATTCAAACGAACTCAACCTTAAAAATAGTTCAAACGTAAGTAGTAAACACTAAAACAGAAAGTACTGAAAGAAAAAGGGCATTACCGCGCTGGACATCCGCGATGCTGCGTCGTTCAGGCCGGAAGTGTTTGTCGTGTCGCACTCACTCTCCCAGACAAACCTGCCGGGCGGAAACCACGCGACACGCCCACTAGCGCATCACCGTTACTATGGAAACGGACGCGCCTCACCTGTCGAGCAACCGAAGCTTTGAGAGCACTGTGAAGCAAACGTCAGCTGCGGAATAGTTTGATCGCATTTTTAAATTGTTAATCGTCGTTTTAAAGTGTCTCGAGCATGGTTGGGATAATCCGTGTCTTATATGACAGGAGTATTTGTTCTTAATGATCTTAAAGGAGGTCTAGCAGAACGACGTAAGTATGTATACTTTATAACTATGCTTTATTTTATAAAATCTCAAAACGGTGTTAATTGATGGCATGTCTGTGGAGGTCTGTGTATGTCTTTTTACCGGTGTGACGTCACTTTACCTGGCACAGTGGGCAGCCAATCAGGTCATTGTTTGTCGCGTTTAACGTCACCAAAAACATATTTAAAACGCTAGAGGGATTATGCAAAACATTTAGACTGTCTTTAGAACATAACTACTTATTTCTCCCATCTGTTCAGTCATAAATTGTTAAAGTGGGTATATATATATATATATATATATATATATATATATATATATATATATATATATATCGTGTGAAGGTGTTTACACTTACATATTGTATATTAATATTTTATATAGCCATCACCTCACTTTCCTTCCTATTTATAATTGCCTTTGTACTGTGTATTTTGGCAACTGCATTTTTCTTGTGTTTCTGTGTGTTCTTGCCTTCTACATGTTGTACCATATTTTATTATATTGTAGTTTTTTTATTTATTTGGTGTGTATATTTTACTTGGTGTATATTTTCTCCCTTTTGTGTGTATATCGCAGCTTTCTTTTGCACCAATTAGACTAGCAATACTAATTTAATTGTAACCCTGTGATACAATGACAATAAAAGCCTTTCTATTCTATATTTGATGTTGTAGTGCGCTAAATTTAAAATTCAAATTTTATTTGTCACATCCACAAATATTTTTCAACAACGTGAAGTGAAATGTATTTTGCAATCGTCCAGCGTGTTAACATGGGGGAGGGGTGACGGAACAAAACATGATTTTAAAACAAAACAAGATAGGGGATACTAAATAAAACACAAAAGCAATAAAATACAATAAAAAGAGAGAGATAAAACATGAATTCAATACAAGTGATAAAATATACAAAAAAAATACGGGGAGAGAAAAACGGCATAAATATACAGATAAAATATGAATAAAAAATACAAAAGATAAAAAATACAAAAGCAGAAAAAGTGACTCAAGTGATGATTTAAAGTGTCCCGTTTAAAGTGACCCAGTGTGCAGTGGTGTCTAAAGTGCAGTCATCGTGTTATTTGACATGTTTCATATATTTTCCCTTTGTAACGCGTAATAAAAATGTAAATACTATGTTATAATTGGTTATTATTGCAAATATGATTGTAATCAGATTGTCAACACAAAAATGTAAGCTTTTGCTCTGTTATCAGTCTTGATAACACTATGATGTACAAAAATATTAAAGCGTTGACTTGCAGGTCCAAAGTTCGAGAAAAATGAGTCGTAATTTTATCTGACGTAGGCGCGCGCACGTGGACTTTTATTCTAAAAGTGGGCGGAGTCTCGGAGGGCGGCTCACTTCCGTTCGCGAAAACACCAAAACACATCGTCAGTTAGCAGTGAATCGTGTGTGTTTTTTTTTCTTGTGATTAACGCGACAGGATATTTTCTCTCGCCCGAGCGCGGAATGGCGACCACCGTCAGCACGCAGCGGGGACAGGTGAGCGAGACGCGGATGTGGCGAGTAAACACACGCTGATATGGCGCAGTATCTAATCCATCTAATTCCTGATCCGAAGACCAATGACTGTCTCTGCATTTGACATATCTCTGTTATTGTTAAATTCGGTGGCGGTGATGGATGTTGTAACGTGATGGTTCGCGCTTCGTGTGTCTTGGATTTGAACAGGAAAAGCTTTCAGCTGACCCGCACGTCACGTGACGTCAACACCTACTTTTAAAAGTCAGCGTTCTTGCCTTTAGCCGAAGCTTTGAAGATGAGCATTGCGGATGATGTCATGAACCGTTATAGAGCCGTTACATTGCAGTTTTTTCAACAATGTGTAAAATCGTCGAGGTGTGCATCGTTTGGATTTGATCGATCGGCGATGACGTCAATCCGCACAATTGCGCATTTATTCACTTCCAAATGTTCACAAGTACATACACAGGGTTGTGAAGAGTACCGGAGAGCCATACTTGAGTAAAAGTACAGATACTTACTGTAAAAATACTCCAATACAAGTAACAAGTCACCAATTTCAAAAAGACTTGAGTCAAAGTAGCAAAGTATCCAATTTGAAAAGAACTCAAGTATTAAGAAGTATTTTTATTCATGCTCAATATAGGCCCAAAAAAAAGAAATGTGAAAACAAACTATTGCTTTCCAAGACAGAATTTAACCTCAATGTTTATAAAACTTGTAGAACAAAGTAGATGAAAAGAACAAAAAGTCAGTCTCAATTACTTAAAATTGCAAGTAGATATAAAATAAAGTGAATAATCTGATTAGTAAATTATATATTATATGCATTATATAAAGTTATATATTATATAATACAATTAGTAAAACACGTTTTTACCCCACTAATTCGCGTTCTTGTGAATCGGCTTCCTGCGGTAGCGTTGTTTCTTGGTTCGCGGTATCTACGGTATTGCAAAATCCATATCGTGGCACAACTCAATACCGCTATATTCACGTTAATACCGCTGTACCGCCCACCCAGGGAATGTGTTATATCGCAAGCAACATCGTTATCACGATGTTCAACAGCAATATCGCAAACTTTTTCAATATCGTGCAGCCCTAGTTCTAAATTTCGATTTTTTTTTTTTTTTGATTATGGTTAATTGCGGTGGCGGGGCGCAGGTGTTCCTCGGCGAGCTTCCTCAGGACTTCCTGCGCATCATGCCCACTCAGCAGCAGCAGCAGGTGCAGATGGACGCGCAGGCGGCTCGGCAGCTGCAGTACGGGGCGTCTCTGGGCGCGGCCGGACGCCTCAGCATCACCGTGGTGCAGGTGCCACGCCCGCACCCCTCCAGCGCCGGAGCCTTCGCGCGCTCACCCTCTTGTGTCCGCGCAGGCCAAGCTGGCGAAGAACTACGGCATGACCCGCATGGACCCGTACTGCAGGATACGCCTGGGATACGCCGTCTACGAGACGCCCACCGCGCACAACGGCGCCAAGAACCCGCGCTGGAACAAGGTGATTCAGTGCAGCGTCCCGCCCGGAGTCGACTCCTTCTACCTGGAGATCTTCGACGAGGTCAGTGTCGCACACCTTTCATTTACAAAGCCATTACAATTACAAACTACATTTACAAATTACAATTTCAAACTACAATTTCAAACTACAATTTTACAAATTACAATTACAAATTACAAATTACGATTACAAATATTTAAACTAACCGATAAATGTAAAACTGACCCGGGACACGCTCCTCACGCTCCGCTTCACGCTCCGTTTTGCCATGAAAAGTCGGTTTGTTTGTTTATTTATTTTTATTTATTTATTTATTCAAACATCTATACATGATAAATAATAACCTAAAAGCCACAGCATTGTAATAATAGTACAATCATATTGTTTTCAAACTAACCGATAACTGTAAAACTGACCCAGGACACGCTCTTCACGCTCCGCTTTACCGCCGTGAAACGCGAGGTATCATTTGTTTGTTTATGTATTTTTATTTATTTATTCAAACATGTACACATAACAAATAATAACAACATAAAAGCCACAACACAATAATAATATTACACTCACATTGTTCATTTCAATAATACATGTTTGAAAGGGAGAAGTACAACTTATTCTGAAGATATAATAATAAAAACAACACAATTTATTATTATTATACGTATATATAATTCAGAATCGTAATTATTTAGTCAGTTAACCCTCCTGTTATGTTTGGAACATCAATAATGTAAAAGATAGCGGGTCAATTTGTCCCGGGGGACTTTTATTATGCATATAAGTGTCAGAAACCAAAAAGTTCCCCAAAACTGTGTGTGTGTGTGTGTGTGTGTGTGTAGTATTTGATCTTTCTGACTCTTTTTAGCTTCTTTTTTGTCTGAAGGGTCAAACTGACCAGAACATTATCATTGTAACAAAAACATGTAGCGTGTGTTACAAATATGCCAATTGAACCATTTTTTGTTTACATGTAGATTAGACTAACTAAGACAAGCAGGAGAATTTTTTATTTTTATTTTAAACTTTTAACACGTGTCAATTTGACCCAAACAGTATCTTTGTAACATAAACATGTACCGCGGTGTTACACGTATGTGAACGGAACCATTATATTTTTCATTTTATGATTACAAGTGCAATTTCAAGTAAAAA
This sequence comes from Paedocypris sp. Pulau Singkep, assembly GCA_017309775.1. Lineage (NCBI taxonomy): Eukaryota > Metazoa > Chordata > Actinopteri > Cypriniformes > Paedocypris > Paedocypris sp. Pulau Singkep. The sequence goes on from MU204353.1 coordinate 1,438,531, forward strand.
GTGTTGTTTAATTATTTTTTAACTTTGAAAACAGGTCAATTTGAGTTAAAGATACTAGAAGGGTGAAATTATTAGTAATTAATTTAGTTGCGTGCTGCAAGTAGTTTAGTTTAATTGTGCTGCTGAAATCTCGTGATTTGCCGTTTCTTTGATACATTTTTGAGTTATTTTCCAGTTTGTTTGTTTTCTGCTATGAATTGGTTTAAAGTGCTTTACTTGACGAATTTAATTTTTCCATTGTAGAGAATTAGACACAAGTTTTTCTAATGAAGCTTAGGTCAGAGGTCACCACATTCGTCATATCCTACATATAAACGGAAAACGTCAGCGACGAGTGATGTGAAGAACTGAGCAGCTACAACACACAGCAACAGATAAACAGGCGGATGTTTTGTGTGTGCGTGTGTGTGTCAGCGCGCCTTCTCCATGGACGACCGCATCGCCTGGACCCACGTGACGGTGCCGGAGAGTCTGCGTGAGGGCGCCGTGCTGGACGAGTGGTACAGCCTGAGCGGGCGACAGGGCGACGACAAGGAGGGCATGATCAACCTCGTCATGTCCTTCGCTGTGAGAGAACCACACACTGCCGTCTTCAACAGTCCCTTCTTGATTTGGATCTATTTTATTTATTATTCATTTATTTACATACATACATACATATATATATATTTTTTTTTTTCTTTTTTTTAGTTATTTATAATGTACCAAATGTACAGTAGAACAAAATGTCGTATTCAAGTACATGTTCACACAAACAGATAAGAATAAAATAAAATAAAAACTAGAAATAAAAATAAAAACAATAAATTTACGTAATAGTAATAATATGGAAATTTAACACTAATAATAAACGGGAATATAATCTCCCCTCAAGTTTTTGTTATTTGTTAGATTTTAACAATAAATTTTAAATATAAATTTGTTAAATTGTTGTTTTCTTAGGAGAATATTAACGTAATTGAACCTGACATTTTTATTTATTTATTTTTTTATCGTTTTTATTTTGTGCCTGAAAAATCAGTTGGTGCTTATATACACGCAAATACAGTATATGTATATATATTATATTTATTCTATGTAGTATTTATCTATTACTATTTTTAAAGACGTAAATAATTTTTAATGCAAAATTTCACAAATTATTTTTACATTTAAAGATGCACATCTTTACTGCTGCATATGATGCGCTATGGACTATGATCACTAGGGGGCGCTGCAGCCGGTCTTAAACCAGTTTGGATTGGAGTCATTTCTAACAGTGTGATTTATTGCTGTTGTATTGTGCTTTGATCTTGTAATATAAACGTAGTCTAAAATAATATTTTTCTTCCAGTCGATACCAGCAGGAGTGATGATGCAGCAGCAGCCAGTGGTCCTGATGCCCACCGTCTACCAGCAGGGCGTCGGCTACGTGCCAATAGCAGGTTTGTTCGCCGCTGAAGGCAAAAGCAAGTGAAATATCTGCTCAGTGGAGATAAATATGCTAAAAGCACTCCTTTCGTACATGTACATATTTGTCAACCATTTTTTTGTGGTTCTTTTTTTGTTGTAGAGCAGCAGTGTTCATTTTGACAAAGATTTTTAATTTAGTCTTGGTCTTTTGACTAAAACTCTGTTTTGTTTTAGTTGCTAAAATTAGATTACTAAAATTAGTAGTCTTAATTTTATTAGTTTTGTTCTAATTTTAGTCGACTAAAATATTATTTATATTCTCTATGTTTACTAAAGTTGCTATGTCTCAGAAATCTGAATACGTAGTTAACTATGAACATATAAAATATATACAAAGATCTGACTTATTTGGAAAAATATTTCTTTTTCTTGAGCTTATTTTTATGAATTTTTCCTTCAATCCAAATAAATGTATTCTTATAATTGAAGTTTCATCTGCTGATGGCGATTCAGGTGTGTTGTATTTTGGCGTGCGTTTTTTTAAGGTCGCGTTGAGTGTAAAAGTGAATCCATTTATCTGAGCGCTGATTGGTTCTCTTTGCATTTGCACCCGCCTTTCTCCACAAGCTCTGATTGGATGTTGTCACGAAAGGCATTTTTGTTTCGTTTTTGCTTTTTTTCTAGTTGTAGTTAGTTTTCTTTTTTTTTTTTTTGGAGTTTTTATAAAGTTCTCGTTTTGTTTTCGTCAGTGGAAAAATTGTCGTCGGCGAAGACGATGCGGAAAATATTTCGTCAATATATTGAAAAATGTAAAAATATTTTCATCACCCGCCTTTCTCCACAAGCTCTGATCGCACGTTGGCACAAAAGGCATTTTTGTTTCGGTTTTTTTTTATTTGTAGTTGTAGTTACAGTTACAGTTTTCATCCCTGAGCGGGAGTTTTAATAAAGTTCTCATTTCATTTTCGTCAGGGGAAAAATTGTCGTCATTGCCGAAACAATTTTCTCGACTAAATCAACACTAGCACGCAGACGGTCTGACGCGTGATCTTCTTCCTCAGGTGTCCCCGGCATGTACAACCAAGGCGTGGTTCCCATGGGGATGCCGGCCCCGCCCCCCGTGGCTCCTCAGGCCACGCCCTGCAGCGAGGAGGACCTGAAGGCCCTGCACGACATGTTCCCCAACCTTGACCCCGAGGTCATCCGCACCGTCCTGGAGGCGCAGCAGGGCAACAAAGACGCCGCCGTCAACTCGCTGCTGCAGATGGGGGAGGAGCTTTAACCGTGGGCGTGTCTCTCCGCCACATGTCAAACATTGAGCAGACGTGCCGCTCCCGCATCCTCCCGCGCGCGGAGCAACGGCGAGCAGGTTTCCTGAAGGCTTCCCGACGGAGAGAAACGACGCTCCTCGGCGGCGCCACATCCGTAATGTCGTGACGTTCCAAATATTACGCTCTCGTCGTGTATTTAGTTCTATAATTGTACAAGAGTCTAATTTATTTTACAGATTATTAAAGAGATCTCCGGTTGCGTCCGACTCGATGTGTTTTGAAAGTGTGTAAGCGACGAATAAATCTGCGAATCTGCTTGTTGTGGCGTTGTGATTGGAGGAGAGGCGCGGGTCATGTGATCTGTCTTATACGTTGTAGCGCAATGACGTTTGATGGAGTTTAAATGGAACTGAATGAAGCGAAGCCGGTGTTAACGACATAAGCCGTGTAATTATTATTAAAGTAAAAAAATGAAGCCTAGTATTTTAATTTAGTGATAATAGATTTAGCATAAATTTATTTGTAATTAAAAGTACATTTATAATTTTATTCTGTACTGTAATTATAATACTGTGTATCTATGGTTAGAAGTAAATGCTTTAGAAGTCAAATCGAAAATAGAATAGTTCATTAAGATTTTCTTTATATTATTTACTTTATAACATTTGAAAATTTGAAGCTTAATTACTTAACTATAACAATATGAATAATTTTTCATTCGAATAATAATATTCTACCTTTGACTACAATACTCTAGTTTATCTATTTTAATAACATGCATTGAACTATGCTATTTATCATTAGTAATAATCACTAAATACATTTTTAAAATGGCAATACAATTTTTCAATGGCATTTAAAAATATTATTATTTCAATTTTCGTAATATGTGTTATTTACACACGTCTGGACTCTCGTCTCCACAGACGCTAGCGGTAAGAAAAAGAGACGCATCTTCCGCATAGCGAAAACATTACGGAACTCGGGTCGACATTTTGCGCAAAACCGCTTTGCACTTTTCACCGTTTTTAATTTGTTGTTCTGGCAAAGAGAAACCTGAAGGCGAGTCTCAGTGTGCATCGGTTTATTAAGTTAATAGCTACAGGACAAAAAAATAAAGCATCTCCACTCTCATGAAGCATCAAACATCACATGTACACGCGCACATTCACTCTCACGTGTGCCGTCTCCGCCGCCGTCTCTGTAAGGAGGCGGAGCAGTCGCTGTCCGCGCAGACGCAGGATTCCACGCGAACGTACGACTGGACGACGCTGGAGCCGTCGGGACATTCCAGAGTCACTTCCTGTGTGCTGGTGGAGGCTTCCTGGCAGCACGAGCAGGTGTGGACCAGAGCGTTGGCTTCCACCGAGTATCTGTGGCGGAACCAGAAGGCCTCAGTCCCGCGTACAGCTTTTAAACGAAGGGCAAAATAAAAGTCCTTACATGGAGGAGGTGTCGCAGGAGCCCGAGCATGACGTCAGCTCCACGGCCGCGCGGCTCACGCAACCGTTGACCTGAAGGAACGTCACGTTCTTCTGGAGGCTGCAGCTGTTGTCCGGTACGCCTGAAGAAACCACGAGATCACTTCAGGAACCTTCCCAGGAGGTTTGTACCGGCTCGAGTTCCGTTTAGGATGAGCTAACTTTAACCTCGAGGAAAGGATTGTTTAAGCTAAGTTGGACAAAATTTAGGATAGGTCAAGATCAGATATAAAAGTTAAAAATGGGTCAAGTTTCGATCAAAATGTGGGGTAAGATAGGAACCATTTGAGCTTATCGTAATCTATGACGACTTGCTGTTTGATTAAAGTTAAAGGAGGTGAGGGGTTGACTACGCTTAGTTTGGGTGAGTTAAACTGATTAGCATTAGTGTTAATTAAAGCTGAATTCAATTAGGGTGTGTTGGAGTTGCTTTAAGTTTAGTGTTTAAATCAGGGTTTAAGAAAATTAGGAGTGGCTTATTAGGTCAGTGTTAGAGTTAGAGTTGGGTTACTGACGCTAGAAATGCGCCTAGGTTGGAGAAGATTAAAGAACACTAGCTGAATGTATTTAGTTGTGATTGAGTTAGAGAGAGGAGGGTCAGGTTACAAGGTCAACCCCAACTGAAGGTTAATTGTTATGTCTAGTTGTTTTTTTTTTTTACATTTGAGCAGATGTGTAAAGTAAATGAACTTTGTTACTTTGTTCTTTTTTTGCTTATTTGACCCAAGTCTTTTTGAAATTGGTGACTTGTTATGTAACGGAGTTACGTTTATCTGTGAATCCCTGTGAATTGAGCACTTCTGTGATTTATTTTATTATTGTTTGACTGTCTGTAAAACCTGTAGTGTGGAGGAACTGCAGGTAGGGGGCACCACAGCGTCAGCGTGCGTTGTTCGGCAGTTGCTGAAAGAACGCATGCTGTGAGTACACGATTTCATATGCTCCGCCAAATTTGTCGATAACTAAATTAAAACACATTTTGTTTCCACGATTGGCCGAAATCTAAATTCATAAAACATTTAATAACCTGGATTAGCCGGTATTTGAGATTTGGAACGAAATTAAATCACTTAATTTGGCTAAAATCATTCAGTCATTTTATTTTAAATATTTCTAAATTACAGGGATGCCCCCGACCTGCAGCACTCAATAAAAGTGGTTTTCTTCCATTCTACAGAGTGATTTGTTCAATTTGGGGGAAACAACGCAGAGACACGCGCTGTAAAGCCAGAGCCGTCACAGTTACTTGTAGTGGAGTAATTTTCACAATAACCATCTGTGCTTTTACTCAAGTATGGCTGTCTGGTACTCTTCACACCTCTACATTTGAGATGGTTCACGTGTTGGGTGAGAGTAGCCTGGGTGAGTAAGTTCCTCACAACACAACAGCTTAAACGTTCTAGAAGTTGTTTATATGAACCAGGTTCTCACATGTCTGGCAGCAGCCGTCCGCATCCGTCGTCTCCGTGCCCTGCGCAGAAAACCATCCACCGTAAACACACGTCTAAACGCCGCGCGGATCCGTGATGCCTGAGTCACTTACTGGAACACAACTGTCAGGATCAAAGGCCGGACACGAGGTTACAGCCTCCGAAACGATGGAGGCGCCGTTGAGTCGCCTGCAGGTGTACTTCACACATGTGTCGCTGGCTGGTTGCCACGTCCCGTCGACCTGTAGAACCAGAGATGAGTCAAAGCCGAGAGTGCCATGGAGAACACCATACGCTGCTTTTCTTCAACCAGGCTCTTACTGGGATGGTCTGCGTGACGTTGTCATACACAACCACACAATCGGTGCTGACACACTCTCCGCAGCACTGACCCGGAGAACGCTGGTACTCCTGGTTCTGAAGACAGAGATGCTTTCATCACCACCCGAGCTTGAGCAAACCGTCTCCTCACGCGACTCTGTACCTCTGGGCAGTTGTCCATGCAGTCCGCATACGAACAAGTGTAAGGGTAGAGACCCGTTTCAGGATCGACGCTCATGCCGCACTGACACAGCTCGCAGGGATCTTCCGTGGGTATCGAGACCCCAGGCTAATGGCGAACACAAAGGAACCGGTAAGACCGCATGGCAACACGAAGAGCGGGAGAAATGGTGCGTCTTCTCACCTGATACATTGTATCATTATAGACGCAGACATTCAGAGGAACTGTAAAAAACGTATGTTTACATATGCTACTATGGTCAGAAATAGCCAAACGGATCTTTAAGAAACGTTCACTTACTGCAAATAAACTCCGGGCAGCAGCCGTCTGAAGGTATTGTGAAATGTGTCCCGAACCCAAGAGGACAATCGGGTTCGTACACAGGGCAACGGGAAATATTACAATCTGTGGACAAAATCACTCATCAGATTGGGACGTTGAAATAAAAATCGTACTAAATGACAAACACTTGAAATTTGGCTCAGCTTCATCCACTTACAGCATTCAGAGACGTCACAACAGTCGACTATAGTGTTGACAAGAACTTGTCCTGGCTTATCACACGAGACCGGTGACACATCACAGGTCACATCTTTACACCTTTCTCCAGACGTTGTAGTTGGAACTTCTGTAGACATCATTGTGACGGGTTCTGTCGAACTAACAGGACTAGTTGTTGTAGAGGAACTGGGCGTCGATACTGTTCCACAAGAAGTGGATGTCTTGTCGATCTGACATGACACATTACAGTACGCAATGAAGCACCAGCCCGAGCCGTCTGTGACATTGTAAACTATGTCACCTAAAATTAGAAAGCATCAAAAATTAGGAAGGGTTTAATGTTGTAGAAAAAAAAAACAGAGCTAAATAATTGGTACCTGGTTGTAAGCTTTTGCCACCAACAAAACAGCAGCTACTTGATGTAGATGGGAGAGAAGTGGCACCTGTACTCGCAGGAATAGTGTTAGTTATAAAAGGCAGTGTCTGCGTAATGGGTGCAATTGAGGTCGCCATAGATGTTGACGAGGTGAAAAAGCTTGAAGTAATACTTGTTGAGAAACTGTGAGACACAGCTGTACTGTTCTCCGTGAAAAACAGAGTTGAAGTTAAAATGGGGGAAGTGGTTGTGCTAAAGTCATTATCAGTTACAGTCTCAGTTGAGGATTGTGCCCCAGTTGTCCTAATTGTCGTAGATGGTTGAGATGCCGTAGTGACCCTGACTTGTGCTGATGTCTCTGGTTGAGCTTGAACGGTGGTACTTCCCACTACAACATGGGAAGTAGTGGATGGTGTTTGTAGTGTGGAGGTTGAAAGAGTCGTTTCTTCCTTGGTCATTGGTGTCGTTGTTGAAGAACCACCCACTGTGGTAACCTCTTGGTCAGTTGATGGTTCCGTGCTAACAGTTGTTGTCACTACTGTGCTACCAGATACAGAAGTTGTTCTGGTCAAAGTTGTTGGTTGAGTGGATGTGACTATAGATCCAGAGGTCTGTTTAACTCCAGCCGATGAACTTGAAGCAGTTGATGTTTGAGATGGAGACGTTTTCTCTTCAAACAACGTGGTGGCTGTAGTTGTGGGTTCACTTGTCAAACCACTGGTAACATCCTTTGAGGCTTTAGTGGTTGTGGATAGATGAGCTTGTGTTGTGCTAAATTCATTATCAGTCACAGTCTCAGTTGTGGATTGAGTCCCAGTTGTCTTGGTTGCTGTAGAAGACTGAGAAGCCGTAGTGACCTTGACTTGT
>MU204353.1:1465484-1478173 GCA_017309775.1 Paedocypris sp. Pulau Singkep
GTAACGTGTTGGAGTTTAGTGGTAAAGTTAAAAATGGAAGATGCGATTCTGAGCGTGAGCGCAAGCGGCTTCAAAAATACCGGAGAGAGTGAGAAGAAGCAAACGCGTGGCTGCAGAGTACTGAGTGCATTTTAATTAAATACAGCTTATTTTAAATGTATAGGTGTTTATACTTCCCTGAAAACATTTCAACGTTAATAACTGTATCATAAAATTATGTCGTCGTCGCCACGCCCACATGGCCACGCCCACAAAGTCCCGCCCCCAACGCCCCTCCCCCCGTCCTTTATTTTTAGGTATCAAAAGTGGTAACCCTACTGGAAGTACAAGGCACGACGCGAATAAGACTGTCAACTCTCGACAAGTGGTTCAATATCAAACATCCCAAACGGTCGTGTAAGTAGCCCACAACGTATTAGGAAGCATATTAAGAAATATTCGGCTCATTAAGGCTTATATTTAGTTGTTCCGTTGTAAAGTGCCGGTTTTAACATGTTTTTTGTTTCCGGTGTCAGCTGGGTCGAATGGTTCAAATCTCCGAGTCAGAAAGCAAGTAGAGTACTGTTCAAAAACACGTTTAAAAGAAAAAGAAGAGAAAAAGCAACCAATATAAATCACTGAGAAAACCCTGAGAAAAAACAATTGACCCAATCGCGTAATTTTCTGAACGAAGTTAGCCAAATGCTGTACTGTTTAAGCAATATACTTTAATTGACAAACATTGTCTAAATTACAATTTTCCATTTTTATTGATTGTCTCTGCACGTGCTTGTATGTAGGACAATGATCAGGTTTATTAAAATCACTTCACAAAAAGCACTCACTCACACTGTATACATAAAAATACACCACCAGGTGTCAGTATACACTAAGCTTCCGTTCAGTCCCGCCAACATCCAGAGGAACCTGTAGGGGTCGCTGGAGCGCAGGAGGCGATGCATTTCATATCGGACGCCCTAAAATTTGTATTTGACCTCAAACAATTGTTTTGCCTTCTTTGCTTTACAGCTTTAGCCGGGAACGGCCACCAGAAACAATACTACAAATTATACCTTTCATTTACATCGTCCAATAAACCTACACATTTACACAGAGCTGTAGGCAGCAATGCAAAGCTTTGTCTGTCTGTCACCAGATCAAGCAGTTTTTGTCTGTCTGTTAGCGTAGAGAACACCAGAAGTCAGGCTTGATTTGCAATGCTTTGAAAGAGTTTACTAAATCAGAAATGTGAATTCTATTTTCAATAAGAAACAACATGCATCAGTGTCACGTGATGTCATTTAAAAAATAAATCAGAAATGTGAATTCTATTTTCAATAAGAAACAACATGCATCAATGTCACGTGATGTCATTTAAAAATGTAAAATCTACAAATGGCAACTGCTAATAAATAAAAGACAAATAAATTACGTAAAAGGTGATCGACAGCCTTCGGGGGGGGGGGGGGGGGGGGGGATGCACAACACAAACTATACATTATTCTACGGACTTAATCTGGATTCGTTAGACCACAAAAATGTGACTTCTTAAATACATTCATAAATACAGGTTCTTCTTCCCAAAATCTGACGTGTCACAGTGGAGTAGTTCCTCATGACTTTGATCGATCACTGAAATGTTAAAACACAGATTGTTAAATCTCACTCTAGATAGGACAAATTCCACTAAAACAGTATTTTAGCATTCGAGATGACTGAAAACACAATTTTAAAAAGAAGTCCTTACTGCTAAGCGATGCTCGGATTTACATGGGATTTAAAGTGGTGGATGGTGGAGCCAATACTGCTGGTAAACAGGGGACTGAAGAAGTGATTACATCACACGTGCCGTTGGTTTTTATACACTTTGCAACGGAGCAAAATCCATCACCAGTGTTTTTACTGTACATTTCCGAACCTGTGGGAAAAAATATGAATTTAAATGTTTTCTCTCAGTCATTTTTAAAACAAGTTCATTTGTTAAAAGTAAACTGGATTGACAGTTACCTGGCCTGTATGTGTCCCCACCAAACTCACAGACACAATCTGTTCTTGAACTTGAGAGAATCGGGCCACTTGAAGTTCCACATGGTCCATGGCAGCACAACACCTTCACTTCGTAGTCAAAGCATTGCTGTGTAACACCTTGGTTTGTGTTCAAACAGATTAGTCCGTCCTTGGCGTTACATATCACTTCCTGGCCCAGCTGAGGAAGCTGTAGTCCAGGGTAAAGCTTTGCACGGCATTGGATTTCAGTTGGGGAGGAACAAACATTCATTAATGCTTGGATAGGTATAATTTCACCACCTTGTGGACCAGTAGTTGGGCTTCCAAAGGTCATCCAGCCTGTCCACTGACAAGCACAGTTAGAATAGAGCGAGGGCAAAATTGGGCTTGTGGAAATGTTAATATTCATAGCTTTTATTGGGTAAACGGTTGCGGTGCTTATTTCTTCAAAGGCACTTTGAATCAAGGATGTCGGCGAAGCTGCATTTTCGCATTCTTGACTGCAACACAATATCCGCACGTCGTAGTCGAAGCACTGCCGAGTTATTGATTGGTTCTTATTGAGGCAAACAAGTCCATCGTTGAGGTTACATTTCAATTCCTGGCCAAGTTGTGATGCAGGAAGTTCCGGATAGAGACTTGCGCGACATTCAACATTCTTTGGCACTGAGCATGAGATCTCGTTTGTGATGAATGTAATTGGTATGATTTGACCGCCTGTGCGGCCTGTAGTTGGGCTGCCAAAGTTTAACCATTTTGACCATTGACAGGTACATTGAGTAGGAGATACAGAGAGCGGATTTGAAATAATCACTGATGGTGACAAGCCAATCTGTGGGTTGTTGTCGTCACATTGTCCTTGACAACATAGCACTCTAACTTCATAGTCAAAGCATTGCTGCGTAACAACTTGGTTTTTGTTCAAACACACTAGTCCATCTTGTATACTACAGGTCATTACCTGACCAAGTTGTAGGAGTGAAAGTCTTGGATAAGGTTTTGCACGGCATTCCAATTCCTTTGGGGATGGGCAAAGGTTGGGCAAGGTATCAGTTATGTTTTTAATGGTTATTATTTCTCCACCTCCAGTGCCAATTGTTGGACTACTAAAGCCTTGCCAGTTTGACCATTGGCAGAGACAGCCAGTGGTGGATGCAAAAGAACTTGCTTTGGTTGTTTTGAATGTTGGTGTTGTCAGCATTTTGGATTGTTGGATGTCTAAGCTCGAAGATGAATTCACAGGGGTTTGAGATGGTGATTGTGCTGAGTTGTTTCCGCAATTCCCACCGCAACACAAGACTCTAATCTCGTAGTCGAAGCACTGAAGGTCTTGGACTTGATTTTGGTTTAAGCAAACCAAACCATCATTCACATTACATTTCAAAATCTGGCCAAGCTGTGAAAGTGGAACATTCGGGTAAAGCTTTGCACGACATTCAATTCCTTTTGGGGCTGTGCAGACGTTTGCAAATGTTTGTGAGATTGCTGCCATGGTTACATTTTTACCACCATCGTTTCCTGTGGTAGAAACACCAAAGTCAGTCCATTGTGACCAGTTACATGAGCACACGGAGGGAAAAGGGGATGTCAAAAAAGCCGGAGGTGAGAATGTTGTAATATTTGCAGTTGTCGATGCAGATTTACCGCAGTCTTCTTGACAACACATCACTCTGATTTCATACTCAAAGCACTGATGTGTAACAACTTGGTTTCTGTTCAAGCAATTGAATCCGTCTTGTGCACTGCAAATAACAACTTGTCCAAGTTGTGAAAGAGAAAACTGGGGGTAAAGTTTAGAACGACATTCCACTTGTTTTGGTGCTGTGCAAACGCCAGGAAAATTTTGAGAAAATGATTTTGTAGGTATTGTTTTACCGCCATCAAGCCCTGTTGTTGGGCCACCAAAATCAAGCCATTGAGACCATTGGCAGTTACAGGCTGGGGACGAAGCTAATGGACTTTCTTTTAACGTGGGAATGTGTGATAGAGTCCCTGAGAGAGTACTTGGCGAATGTGTTGTGGTAAAATTTGTTTCGAGTCCTTGTGTTTTATCACTGCAACTCCCTTGACAACACATCACTCTGATTTCGTACTCAAAGCACTGCTGTGTAACTAGTTGGTTTTTGTTCACACACTCGAATCCGTCTTGTGCACTGCAAGTTACAACCTGTCCCAGTTGTGAAAGAGAGAGCTGGGGGTAAAGCTTTGCCCGACATTGCACTTTTTTTGGTCCTGAGCAGATGCCAGAAAAACTTTGACCAAATGATTGGATAGGTATTAATTTGCCTCCTTCTGGACCTGTTGTTGGACCACCTACATCAATCCATTGGGTCCATTGACAAGTACAAGCTGGGGAGGTAGAGATCGGGATTTCTTTTGTCGTTGCAAAATCGGAAGCTGATGGTAGACTTGGTAATTGCGTTGAATTGCTGCAATTTCCTTGGCAACACATTACTCTGACTTCATACTGAAAGCACTGCTGTGTAATTAATTGGTTCTTGTTCACACACTTGAATCCGTCTTGTGCACTGCAAGTTACAACCTGTCCCAGTTGTGAAACAGAGAGCTGGGGGTAAAGTTTAGCTCGACATTCCACTGTTTTTGGTCCTAAACAGAAACCAGAAAAAGTTTGACTGAGTGATTGGATAGTTATTGCTTTTCCTCCGTTAGGACCGGTTGTTGGACCACCTAAATCCATCCATTGAGTCCAACGACACGTACATTTTGAAGAAGTAGTGAACGGACTTTCTTTTGTTGTTACGAAACTGGAAACCGATGGTAGACTTGTGGAAGGTTTTGAGGTAAATACGGGTGCAAGAGATGCTCCAGATAATTGTGTTGAATTGCTGCACTTTCCTTGACAACACAGCACTCTGATTTCATACTCGAAGCACTGCTGTGTAACGACTTGGTTTTTGTTCAAACACGTGAATCCATCCTGCACGTTGCAAATAATAACCTGTCCAAGCTGTGAAACAGAAAGTTTGGGATAAAGCTTTGCACGACATCCCAATTCCTTTGGCACAGAGCAGGTATTAGGATAACTCTGAATTATACTTTTTATTGGGATGGAATTTGCTCCATTGGGACCAATTGTTGGACTACCGAAATTAAGCCATTTTGACCATTGACAACTGCACTGAGGGGAAGGTGTAAGTTCATCCCCTTTTGATGTTACATAAGATGTTAATGTCGCTGGTGGTATGCTCAAAGGTACTTTTGTTGTAGGGATACTGCTCATAATAGTTGATCCTAATATTGAGCCGCCGCAACTGCCTTGACAACACAGTACTCGAATTTCATAGTCAAAACACTGCTGTGTAATGGCTTGGTCCTTGTTTAAGCAAATTAAACCATCAATTGCATTGCAAGTTAAAACTTGTCTGAGTCTTACAAGAGGAAGCTTAGGGAAAGGTTTCGCCCGGCATTGCACTTGTTTTGGTGACGAGCAGATGTTAGGAGAACTTTGAGCGATTGTTTTTATTGGTATTATTTCACCACCTTCATGGCCAGTTGTTGGACCACCAAAATCCACCCAGTTGGACCAATTACAAAAGCACAATGGGGAAGAAGTGACGTTCCATGTTTTCGATGTTGCAAAAGGTGTAAGGGTTACTGGGGGCATGCTTGAAATTGTGCTTGTAGAAAAGTTACTCTTAGTCACTGTTCCTTTTGTTAAATTGCTGCATTTTTCATCACAACACAGTACTCTAATCTCGTAGTCAAAACATTCTTGTGTAATAGCTTGGTCTTTGTTTAAACAGACAAATCCATCCTGTGTATTACAAATCACATTTTGGCCGAGTTTTAAAAGGGAAAGCTCAGGGTAAAGCTTTGCACGGCATTGAACCTCCTTTGGAACTGTGCAGAAATTAAAAGCAGAAGTGATGTTAGAAAGGGTTATTGTTTGCCCACCTTGAGGACCTTGTGTTGGGGCACCAAAGTCATTCCACTTTGACCAAGAACACACGCAATCATTTGTGGTTGTAAAGGTGTTTGGTTGAGAAGTTCCTGAAGTAGTCAACTTTATTGTGGACGATATCTTGTGTGCAGTAGTTGTAGATAAAAGCGATGTTGTCAACACAGACATTGTTGAAGGTACAGTAATACTGGCTGTAGTTTCTATAGATACTGATCCAGGTGTGCTCACTGACGAATCACTTGGCGGGCTTAAAGGATACATTGTTGTGATGTTGTCACAAGTTTCATTACAACAAAACACTCTAATCTCATAGTTATGGCATTGTTCTCCAAGACCTTGGTGTTTATTTAAGCAAACAAGCCCATCCACTGTATTACATTTCAAAACTTGGCCAAGCTTTGAAAGAGGCACTCCAGGATGAACATTAGCTCGACAGTCAACTTCCATTACAAATGGGCAGATGTTAGGAAAGGAACCATTTATTCTATCAATTGGTATTACTATACCACCGTCTTGGCCTGACGTGGGACCAAATTGGATCCAATCTGACCACTGGCACATGCACCCGGAAACATTTGAAAGTAATTCTTGACTGAAGGTTGTTTCTTGACTTGAAGATGACAAAATTGAAGTTTTTTGTATGTTTTGAGTCGTTGATAGTCTTGTACTGGACGTGTCCTGTTTAATTGTTGAAACTGTAGTCAAAGACAAACTGGGTACAGTTTCTTTTGTAGATGGAAGTACACTGGTATTTAACGTTGCCGTAGTATTGGCCGGGATGAATGTAGATGCATTAGGAAGTCTTGAAGTCTTATGGGAACCATACACTGATGTTACATATGGGCGTGTAGACGTTCTAAGGTTTGAAGAAAATGATTGGTTTAATGATGATGTAGTTACAGATGTGGAATTGAATGTAGAAGATTGAAAACCTTTGATGGTTGTGTTTGATGGCGAACTGTTTGTAGTTCGAGTCGGGAATGGGGCTTTTGAAGATATGGTTGGAGTAGTGAAAACTTTTTGGGAAGTAAAGGAACTATTGACTGTTGGTATGTTAGTTGTTTGTACACGTCTGCTGGAGGACAAGCTGGTTGAAGTCGAGGATGCAACTGTTGAAGATGACGTGGTCTGAGAAGAAGAAACATTTGAAGAAATATGAGTACCATTGACTGTTGGGATTACGGTTGGTTGTACATGGGTGCTGGATGGTGTTGTGGATGCACTGCTTGAAACTTGTGATGTAATTGTTGAAGTGAAAACTCTCTGAGAAGTAGAGGAACTATTGACTGTTGGTATGTTAGTTGTTTGTACACGTCTGCTGGAGGACAAGCTGGTTGATGTCGAGGATATAACTGTTGAAGATGATGTGGTCTGAGAAGTTGAAATGTTTGAAGAAATGTGAGAACCATTGACTGTTGGGATTACGGTTGGTTGTACAATGGTGCTGGATGGTATTTTGAATGCACTGCTTGACACTTGTGATGGAACTGTTGAAGATGTGGTTGGAGTACTGACAAAACTTTGAGAAGTAGAGAAATTGTTGACTGTTGGTATGTTTGTTGTTGGTACTCGTCTGCTGGAGGACAAGCTGGTTGAAGTCGAGGATGCAACTGTTGAAGATGACGTGGTCTGAGAAGTTGAAACATTTGAAGAAATATAAGTACCATTGACTGTTGGGATTAAGGTTGGTTGTACATGGGTGCTGGATGGTGTTGTGGATGCACTGCTTGAAACTTGTGATGCAATTGTTGAAGTGAAAACTCTCTGAGAAGTAGAGGAACTGTTGACTGTTGGTATGTTAGTTGTTTGTACACGTCTGCTGGAGGACAAGCTGGTTGATGTCGAGGATGGAACTGTTGAAGATGTGGTTGGAGTACTGACAAAACTTTGAGAAGTAGAGAAACTGTTGACTGTTGGTATGTTAGTGGTTTGTACACGTCTGCTGGAGGACAAACTAGTTGAAGTCGAGGATGGAATTGTTGAAGATGACGTGGTCTGAGAAGTTGAAACATTTGAAGAAATATGAGTACCATTGACTGTTGGGATTACGGTTGGTTGTACATGGGTGCTGGATGGTATTTTAGATGCACTGCTTGAAACGTGTGATGGAATTGTTGAAGATAAGGTTGGAGAAGTGAAAACTCTCTGAGAGGTAGAGGAACTATTGACTGTTGGTATGTTAGTTGTTTGTACACGTCTGCTGGAGGACAAGCTGGTTGATGTCGAGGATGGAACTGTTGAAGATGATGTGGTCTGAGAAGTTGAAATGTTTGAAGAAATGTGAGAACCATTGACTGTTGGGATTACGGTTGGTTGTACAATGGTGCTGGATGGTATTTTGAATGCACTGCTTGACACTTGTGATGGAACTGTTGAAGATGTGGTTGGAGTACTGACAAAACTTTGAGAAGTAGAGAAACTGTTGACTGTTGGTATGTTAGTTGTTTGTACATGTCTGCTGGAGGACAAGCTGGTGGAAGTCGAGGATGGAACTGTTGAAGATGATTTGGTCTGAAAAGTTGAAACATTTGAAGAAATATGAGAACCATTCATTGTTGGAATTAAGGTTGGTTGTACATGGGTGCTGGATGGTATTTTGAATGCACTGCTTGACACTTGTGATGGAACTGTTGAAGATGTGGTTGGAGTACTGACAAAACTTTGAGAAGTAGAGGAACTATTGACTGTTGGTTTGTTAGTTGTTTGTACACGTCTGCTGGAGGACCAGCTGGTTGAAGTCGAGGATGGAACTGTCAAAGATGATGTGGTCTGAGAAGAAGAAATATGAGAACTATTGACTGTTGGGATTATGGTTGGTTGTACATGGGTGCTGGATGATATTCTGGTTGCACTGGTTAGAGCTGGTGATGGAACTGTTGAGGCGGTGGTTGGTGTAGTGAAAACTCTTGTAGAAGAATAGGTACTATTGACTGTTGGATTTATAGTTGGTTTTATTTGTGTGCTTGGAGGCATGGTTGAAGATGGTGATAGAGAGGTTGGAGATGTAATTGTTGGAGTAGTAGAAACCCTTGTAGAAGTAGAGATACTATTTACTGTTATTTCAGATGGTTGCACAGGTGTGGGAGAGGACAAACTGTTTGCAGTGGTTGGAGTTGGTGATGGAGCTGTTGTATTACCACAATTGTTACAACAGTAGAGTCTGACCTCATAGTCAAAACATTTCTGTCCAAGACCTTGATTTTTGTTTAAGCAGATCAGACCATCTTTTGTATTACATTTGACGACCTGGCCAAGCTGTGAAAGGCGAATTCCAGGGTAAAGTTTTGCTCGGCAATTTATTTTTTCTGGATCAGAACAGGTACCAGGATAGTTTTTAGCTATTGTTTCAATCTGTATTATTTCACCACCTTCTGGACCTGTGGTTGGGCTTCCAACATCCAACCAATTTGTCCATTTACAAACACAACCAGAAGTTGTGGTGGAATGTAATGTTTGAGATGATGATCCCTCTGTTTTTGTAGTTGTGAAAATGCTTGTCTTTTGTATTGTTGATGCAGATAATGGTGATCTTGTTGAGGTCAACAGTAAAGGTGTCATGGTGATTAATCTAGTTTCTGTAGTTGATGGCAATGTTTTGTTATTGGAAACAGTTGAAAGATATGACGGTTGTTGCTGACTTGTGCTTTTGTTTGATGGCATACTTGTTGCACTGATTGGTGATTGAGCAGTTGAAGATGTAGTTGGAGTAGCAGAAACTCTTGTAGCAGAAGAGAAGCTATTGACAGTTGGTGTTATAGATGGTACATGTGTTGGTGATGACGTTGAAGTTGGTGATTTAGTTGTTGTGTTACCACAACGGTTACAGCAGTAGAGTCTGATCTCATAGTCAAAACATTTTTGTCCAAGACCTTGATTTTTGTTCAAACAGATTAGACCAACTTTTGTATTACACTTGACAACTTGGCCAAGCTGTGAAAGTCGAATTCCAGGGTAAAGTTTCGCACGACAGCCTATTTTTACAGGAGCAGAACATGTTGCAGGATGGTTTTTGGTCACAGTTTCAATCTGTATTATTTCACCACCTTTAGGACCTGTGGTTGGACTACCACCATCCAACCAATTTGTCCAATGACAAACACAACCAGATGAAGTTATTGTTTGAGATGTTGTTGAGGAATGAGAAACCGTTGATTTTGTAGGTGTGAACAAGCTTTGTAGTGTTGGTGTTGATCCTTGTTGTAGATGGCCCAATATTGTGGAACTCTGAGTTGATGTTGCTGAAAACGGGGATATTAAAATTGATGATGTAGAAGGTTGACTAGTTGATGTTGTCGTTATTGATTTATGTGAATCTGTTGTGGAACCTGAGGTTTTATTAGGACTCGTAGATGTGCTTGTACTAGTAAGGATACCCTGAACCGTTCTTCCATTCACAGGTTGTACATTTGTGCTGGACGTTATAATGGTTGCACTGGTTGGAGCAGTTGGACTAATGGATACTCCTGTCGGTTGTACATGTGTGTTTGATGGCAAGCTGGTTGCATTGGTTGAGGATGATGATGGAGTTGTTGAAAATGATGTGGTTGGAGTAGCAGAAACTCTTGTAGCAGTAGAGAAGCTATTAATTGTTGTTGTTGTAGCTGGATATACACGGGTAGTTGATGACATACTGGTTGCACTGGTTGAAGATGATGATGCAGCTGTTGAATATGATGTGATTGTTGTAGCAGTCACTCTAGTAGAAGTAGAGAAGCTATTACTAGTTGGTGTTATACTTGGTTGTACTTTTATTGGCGATGTCATACTGGTTGCACTGGTTGAAGATGATGATACAGCTGTTGAATATGATGTGATTGTTGTAGCAGTCACTCTAGTAGAAGTAGAGAAGCTATTACTAGTTGGTGTTATACTTGGTTGTACTTTTATTGGCGATGTCATACTGGTTGCACTGGTTGAAGATGATGATACAGCTGTTGAATATGATGTGATTGTTGTAGCAGTCACTCTAGTAGAAGTAGAGAAGCTATTACCAGTTGGTGTTATACTTAGTTGGACACTGGGTGGTGATGACATACTGGTTGCAGTGGTTGTATTTGGTGATGGAGCTGTTGTATTACCACAATTGTTACAACAGTAGAGTCTGACCTCATAGTCAAAACATTTCTGCCCAAGTGCTTGATTTTTGTTCAAGCAGATCAGACCATCTTTTGTATTACACTTGACAACCTGACCAAGCTGTGAAAGACGAACTCCAGGGTAAAGTTTAGCACGACAGCCTATTTTTGCTGGAGCAGAACAGGTACCAGGATAGTTTTTAGCTAATGTTTCAAACTTTATTATTTCACCACCTTTAGGACCTGTGGTTGGACTTCCACCATCCAACCAATTTGTCCAGTGACAAACACAAGCAGAAGTAATGGCGGGAGTGAGTGTTTGAGTTGGTGAGGAATTATAAACTGTTGAACTTTTTGACGAGTCCTGTGTTTTTGTTGGTGTGAACAAATTTTGTTGTGTTGATGTTGATCCTTGTTGTTGATGACCCAAAAAAGTAGAACTCTGAGTTGATGTAGCTGAAAATGAGGATGGTAAAATTGTTGAGGTAGAAGGTACATTTGTCAAAGTAGGTAAACTAGTTAGTGTTGTTGTTGATATCGGCATTGTTTTGTTATCGAAAACTGTTGTAGCACTTTTATGTTGACTTGTAGATGTACTTGTACTAGTAAGGATACTCTGAACAGTTCGTCCAGTAACTTGTTTTACACTTGAGCTGGATATCATAACAGTAGTACTGGTTGCAGATTGTGACGATGCTGTTGGACTAATGGAAACTCCTAAAAAAGTAGATAAACTATTGACAGTTGATATTATAGTTGGTTGTACATGTGTGTTTGATGGCAAGCTGGTTGCATTGGTAGAGGATGATGATGTTGAAGACAATGTGGTTGGAGTCGCAGACACTCTTGTAGCAGTAGAGAAGCTATTGACTGTTGTTGTTATAGCTGGATGCACATGTGCAGTTAATGACACACTGGTTGCATTGGTTGGAGTTGGTGATGGAACTGTTGCATTACCACAATTGTTACAACAGTAGAGTCTGACCTCATAGTCAAAACATTTCTGCCCAAGTGCTTGATTTTTGTTTAAGCAGATCAGACCATCTTTTGTATTACACTTGACAACCTGACCAAGCTGTGAAAGACGAACTCCAGGGTAAAGTTTAGCACGACAATCTATTTTTGCTGGAGAAGAGCAGGTACCAGGATAGTTTTTAGCTATTGTCTTAATCTGTATTATTTCACCTCCTTTAGGACCTGTGGTTGGACTTCCACCATCCAACCATTTTGTCCAGTGACAAACACAAGCAGAAGTAATCGTGGAAGTTACTATTTGGGATGTTGTTGAAGAAAGAGCAACTGTAGAACTTTTAGATGATTCCTTAGTTTTTGTAGTTGTGAAATAACTTGTCATATTTAGAAAACTCTGTTGTGTTGGTGTTGATCCTTGTTGTAGATGGCCCAGAAATGTGGAACTCTGAGCTGATGAAGCAGACATTGGTGCTATCATTGTAGTTGAGGTAAAAAACAAACTTGGCCAAGTGGCTAAACTAGTTGCTGTTGTTGATGACAGCATTGATTTGTTGTTTGGAACTGTAGTAATACCTAATGTTTTTGATAGACTGGTAGATGTGCTTAGACTAGTAAATATACTCTGAACAGTTGTTATGTTTGTTTGATTTACATGTGTGCTTGAAGACATACTGGTTCCCCTTGTTGGCGTTGGTGAGGGAGATAATGAAGGAGA
Source organism: Paedocypris sp. Pulau Singkep (assembly GCA_017309775.1). Lineage (NCBI taxonomy): Eukaryota > Metazoa > Chordata > Actinopteri > Cypriniformes > Paedocypris > Paedocypris sp. Pulau Singkep. Next base: position 1,478,155 of record MU204353.1, read on the forward strand.
CAGGGTTGAGGTAGTGGAT
>MU204353.1:1478273-1511275 GCA_017309775.1 Paedocypris sp. Pulau Singkep
AGGAGACAGGGTTGAAGTAGTGGATACTTGGCTTGTTCCCCTGTTTGGTGTTGGTGATGGAGATAATGAAGGAGACAGGGTTGAGGTAGTAGATACTCGTGTAGAAGCAGAGAAACTGTTGACTGTGGGTGTTATAGTTGTTGTTACTTGTATTCTAGATGACATGTTTGTTGCACTGGATGTGGTTGGTGGTTGAACTGTAGAAGATGATGTGGTTGAAGTAGTAGAGACTCTTGTAGAAGTGTATAAACTAAATACGGTTGGTTGTACAAGTGTGCTTAAGAACAAACTGTTTACACTAGTAGGAATTAATAATGGGACTGTTGTATTACTTTTAGATGTTTTCCTTGTTATTGTAGTTCTAAAAGAGCTTGTCATTTTGGTGAAACTTGGTATTGTTGGTGTCGATTCTTGTAGTTGCCCTAATACTGTAGAACTCTGAGCTGATAATGGAGACAATTGCGAATATTTTGTTGAGGTAAAAGTTAAACTTGTCATTGTGGGTAAACTAGTTGATGTTGTCAGTGGCAGTGTTGGTTTGTTATTTGATGTTGTTGTAGAACTTGATTTTTGTTGACCTGCTGATGTGGTTATACTAGTAAAGATACTTTTGGTTGTTCCATTCGCTGATTGTTCAGGCACACTTGAGAAAATTGGTGTGGTTGGTTGTTGAGATTGTGTTGTCATGTTACTACAATCACAACAGTACACTCTAACTTCGTAGTCTAAGCACTGTTGTCCAAGCGCTTGATTGTTGTTCAAGCAAACAAATCCATCTTCTGCATTGCAAATGATATTTTGTCCAAGTAATGACAAAGGAACACTTGGATACAGCTTTGCTCGACATTCCACATTAGTTGGAGTTTGGCAAATGCTTGGATAACTGTCAGTTATTCTTCTGATTGGAACTACTTCTCCCCCGTCAGGTCCTGCTACCGGACCCCCAAAACTGTTCCACTCTGTCCAGTTGCAAACGCACCCAAGAGTAGGGCTAAACGTTGATTTCAGAATTGGTAACGTTGATAAAATAGATGAAATGTATGTGGCTGGAGTAGTGGAAACTCGTGCAGAAGGAGATAAACTATTTACTGTTGATTGTGCTGCTGGTGGTTTCTGCATGTTTGATGACAAATTAGTAGCACTAGTTGGAGCTGTTGATGCAGCTGTTGAAGATGATGTGGTTGTAATAGTGGAAACTCTTGACGACGCAGAGAAACTATTGACTGTTGGCATTTTAGTTGGTTGTACGTGATTGGTTGAGGACATACTGGTTGCACTGGTTGTCGATTGAGCTGTTGCATTACCACAATTTTTACAACAGTAGAGTCTGATCTCATAGTCAAAACATTTCTGCCCAAGACCTTGATTTTTGTTCAAACAGATTAGACCATCTTTTGTATTACACTTGACAACTTGGCCAAGCTGTGAAAGGCGAATTCCAGGGTAAAGTTTTGCACGACAGCCTATTTTTACAGGAGCAGAACATGTTCCAGGATAGTTTTTGGTCACTGTTTCAATCGTAATTTTTTCACCTCCTTTAGGACCTGTGGTTGGACTTCCACCATCCAACCACTTTGTCCAATTGCAAATACAACCAGAAGTTGTTCTGGAAGCTAATATTTGGGATGTTGTTGAGGAATGATAAACTGTTGAACTTTTAGATGATTCCTTTGATTTTGTAGGTGTGAAAAAGCTTGGACTTTTTGAAAAACTATACTGTATAGTTGTTGGTGATTCTGGTAGATAGTGAGATGCTGAAGTACTTTGAGTTGATGGAGAAAATGGTAAAACCAATGTTTTTGAAGAAGGAAGTATAGTTGTCCAAGTGCTTTGACTTGTTGGGAAAATTGTTGTAAGAACTTTTGGTTGACTTGTAGACATTCTTGTAGGAGTGAAAATACCCTGGACTGTTCCATTCACTGGATGTTCAGGCACGTTTGGTGAAGTTGAAGAAACTGTTAAAGATGACGTGGTTGGAGTAGTGTACACTTGTGTAGGAGTATGCAAACTGTTGCCTGTTGGTGTTATAGATGATTGTACATGTGTGTTTGATGACACACTGGTTGCATTTGTAGTAGATGATGATGTAGCAGTTGAAGATGATATGGTTGGAGTAGGAGAAACTCTTGTAGATGTAGAAAAGTTATTGACAGTTGGTGTTATAGATGTTGGTACACGCGTGGTTGATGACTGGCTGGTTGGAGTTGGTGATGGAGCTGTTGTATTACCACAATTGTTACAACAGTAGAGTCTGACCTCATAGTCAAAACATTTCTGCCCAAGTGCTTGATTTTTGTTCAAGCAGATCAAACCATCTTTTGTATTACACTTGACAACCTGACCAAGCTGTGAAAGACGAACTCCAGGGTAAAGTTTAGCGCGACAACCTATTTTTGCTGGAGCAGAACAGGTTCCAGGATAGTTTTTAACTAATGTTCCAATCTGTATTATTTCACCACCTTTTGAACCTGTGGTTGGACTTCCACCATCCAACCAATGTGACCAATTACAAACACAACCAGAAGTAATCATGGAAGTTACAATTTGGGATGTTGAAGTTGGATAAACTGTTGGATGTTTAGATGATTCCTCTGTTTTTGTAGTTGTGAACATTTTCGTCGTTTTTGGAAAACTTTGTTTTGTTGTTGGGGATTCTGGCAGATGGGGAATTGCTGAAGTACTCTGAGCTGATAGAGAATATGGTGAAACCAGTGTTTTTGAAGTAGAAAGTAAAGTTGTCAAAGTGGTTAAACTAATTGATGGGGAAAATGATTGGTTATTGAAAACTGTTGTAGACATTTTTGGTTGACTTGTAGATATGCTGGTACTATTAAAGTTATTTTGCACAGTTCCATTTGCTGGTTGTTCAGGCATGTTTGAAGAAACATGTAGTGTGGTTGGTGGTAGAGATTGTGTTGTCATGTTACTACAATCACAACAGAACACTCTAACTTCATAGTCTAAGCACTGTTGTCCAAGTCCTTGATTATTGTTCAAGCAAACAAGTCCATCCACTTCATTACAAATAATATGTTGTCCAAGAAAGGACAAAGGAACTCCTGGATACAACTTTGCACGGCATTCCACTTTAGTTGGAGTTTGGCATATATATGAATAACTGTCAGTTATTTGTTCAATTGGAACAATTTCTCCCCCGTCAGGTCCTGCTACCGGACCCCCAAAACTGTTCCACTCTGTCCAGTTACAAATGCACCCGAGAGTAGGACTAAAAGTTGATTTCAGAATTGGTGATGTTGATGATACAGTTGAAGTTGTTATGGTTGGAGTAGTGTACACTTGTGTAGAAGTATAGAAAATGTTGCCTGTTGGTTTTATAGTTGGTTGTATATTTGTGTTTGATGACATACTGGTTGCACTGGTAGGAGATGATGGTGATGATGTAGTTGTTGAAGATGATGTGGCTGGAGTAGGTGAAACTCTTGTAGAAGTAGAGAAGCTATTACCAGTTGGTGTAATACTTGATTGTACATGTATTGGCGATGATATACTGGATGCACTGGTTGAAGTTGGTGATGAAGCTGTTGGAGTAGCTGAAATACTTTTAGCAGTTGAGAAGCTATTGACGGCTGATGTTATAGACGGTTGTACACGTGTTGATGAAAAACTGGTTGCAGTGGTTGGAGTTGGTGATGGAGCTGATGTATTACTACAATTATTACAACAGTAGAGTCTGATCTCATAATCAAAACATTTCTGCCCAAGTGCTTGATTTTTGTTCAAGCAGATCAGACCATCTATTGTATTACACTTGACAACCTGGCCAAGCTGTGACAGACGAACTCCAGGGTAAAGTTTTGCACGACAGCCTATTTTTGCTGGAGCAGAACATATTCCAGAATAGTTTTTGGTCACAGTTTCAATCAGTATTATTTCACCACCGTTAGGACCTGTGGTTGGACTTCCACCATCCAACCAATTTGTCCATTGACAAACACAACCAGACGTAACTGTTGGCATTAATGTTTGGGATGTTGCGGAGAAATTTGAAACTGTTGAACTTTTTGACGTTCTTTCTGTTATTTTAGTTATTAAAGAGCTTGTGGTTTTTGTGAAGCTTTGTATTGTTGACGTGAATTCTTGCAGTTGACCTGACACTGTAGGACTTTGAGCTGAAAATGGTAAATCATTTGTTGATGTAGAAAGTAAACTGGTCATAGTGGGTAAACTAGTTTCTGTTGTTGTTGATGGCAGCAGCATTGGTTTGTTATTAGATATTGCTGTAGGACTTGATAATTTATGTTGACTTGTAGATGTGTTTATTCTAGTAAAGATACTTTCTGTTGTTCCATTCACTGGTTGTTCAGGCATTCTTGAGAAAACATCTGGTGTGGTCAGTTGTTGAGATTGTGTTGTCATGTTACTACAATCACAACAGTATACTCTAACTTCATAGTCTAAGCACTGTTGTCCAAGCGCTTGATTGTTGTTCAAGCAAACTAGTCCATCTTCAGCATTACAAATGATATTTTGTCCAAGTAAAGACAAAGGAACACTTGGATACAGCTTTGCTCGACATTCCACGTTAGCTGGAGTTTGGCAAATGCTTGGATAACTGTCAGTTATTCTTCTGATTGGAACTACTTCTCCCCCGTCAGGTCCTGCTACCGGACCCCCAAAACTGGTCCACTCTGTCCAGTTACAAACGCACCCAAGAGTAGGGCTAAAAGTTGATTTCAGAATTGGTAAAGTGGATGAAACAGTTGAAGTTGTTATGGTTGGAGTAGTGTACACTTGTGTAGAAGTATAGAAACTGTTGCCTGTTGGTATTATAGTTGGATGTACATTTGTGTTTGATGACATACTGGTGGGACTGGTTGTTGAAGAAGAAGAATAAGAAGATGATGATGACGACGACGATGTAGCTGTTGAAGTTGATGTGGTTGGAGTGGCCGAAATTCTTGTAGAAGTAGACGGTTGACTATTGCTATTGACAGTTGATGTTATAGTGCTGGTGAGAATCGCGGCTGCTGTTGATTGAGGAATTGTTGAACCTTCTGGAGTATTTCCTGTTGTGGAGAAATTGGGTAAAGTTGATGCTGTACTTTGTTCATTTTTTGTGCTTGGTGAAGAAAAAGATGTCATTGTTGTAATAGATGGAAATATTCCATTTGTAGTGTTGAATGAATTTAGACTTGTTTCTGTTGTTGGCTGCGTAGTTGACAAGTTTCTTGACACGGACTCAAGACTCGATGTTCCTGATATACCTCTACTAGTTGGGAAATTAACCTGGGCTGTTGTTTTTTTAACTGATGGTGCAGTGACAGTTGCAGCAGCTGTTGATGACTGCATTGAGGTAGTTGTAATACTACTACAATTCTTATCACAGCATAAAAGTCTAATTTGATAGTCATAACAGTTCTGCCCTAGCCCTTGGTCTTTGTTTAAACAAACCAATCCATCGTTCACATTGCATTTCACATCCTGGCCGAGCTGAGAGAGAGAAACATTAGGATAAGATTTTGCACGACACTCAACTTTAACTGGTACAACACAAATGCCAGGATACGAATTTACAATGGCTTCAATTGTTTCTATCTCTCCACCATTGGGGCCAATTGTTGGCTCATTGAAAGTGTTCCAATCAGACCAAAGGCACGTGCATCCAAAGGTAGAACTACCTGTTGTTGCTGTTGTTTGAGCCACTGTGGGGGTTGAAGATTGTGGTAATGCTGTATCTGTTGTCCTTGATGCTGAATATGTCAAAGATGGTGACCCTGTCAATCTTTCAGATACACTTAGAGTGTTTGGGCTAACTGATTGTGTTTTTGGACTGTTGCAAAGCCAATTACAACAAAACACTCTAATCTCATAATCAACGCATTGCTGTCCAAGGCCTTGGTTTTTGTTGAGGCAAATAAGCCCTTCATTTACATTACATTCATAAACTTGGCCAAGAAGTATAAGTGGTACTCCAGGATATAGTTTTGATTGACACTGTATTTTTGTTGGTGTTGAACATGTGTTTGGATAAGCGGCAGTTATTGTTTCAACTGGAACAATTTCTCCACCATCAGGTCCTTCTGTTGGGACACCAAAACTGTTCCACTCTGACCAATAGCAACCGCATTCAATGTTAGAAGTTTCTAATGAGGTTGTAAATGCTGTGGAAGTGTTAGGGCTTGTGAAGACCTGTGCGTTTGTTGAAGAAGTAGGAGCTGTTGATTCGGTTGGTGTAGTGGATAATGTTGGCAGTATATTTGTACTTGACAACAATGTATAAGTATTAACTGTTGGAATTTGAGTTGTGATACTGTTACACTTCTCATTGCAGCAGTAGAGTCTAATCTCATAGTCAAAGCATTCTTGGCCAAGACCTTGATTTTTGTTCAAGCAAACCAGTCCTTCTTCTGCATTGCACGTTAAAACCTGTCCCAGCTGGGTAAGACTAACCTCTGGATATTTTTTTGCACGACAGTTTACTTTACTTGGTCTAGAGCAGAAGCCAGTATAGATGTTGGAAATTGTTTCAATTGTTAGCGATTCTCCCCCATTCGGCCCTGCAGTGGGTTGACCAACATCTACCCAATCTGTCCACTGACAACTGCATTCAAAAGCATCGGTAGATGTTGCATTTGGTTTTGCTGAGGAAACTAAATAGGTTGTCGTCCTTGATGGTTTGTCTGTCTCTGAAACTGTCGAAACGGGGATTTTTGAAAATCCGTTGACCGTTGTTGTCCATCCTTGTTGAGTATCTGGGCTTGATGTGTAATTCTGAGAAATTGTAGTAGATGGTGCCGCCATTGTTGTTCCAGTTGGAAATAAATTGGCTGTAGTTGGGAATTTTGCTGAGGTTATCATTGGGAATCCTGAAATTTTGCTTGAATCAGTGGTAGAACTTGCGTCTGGTTTTGATGGAGTTGTAGTCATGCTTCTACTAGTGGAAAAACTCTGGACTGTTGTTCCATTTACAGACTGCACTGACATGCTTAGTGAAACACTTGTGGTGGATGGTAGTGTTTGTGTAGTTAAATTGCTACAGTTTTCATCACAGCAGAATACTCTAAGCTCATAGTCGAAGCACTGTTGTCGCAGACCTTGGTTTTTGTTTAGGCAAAGGAGTCCATCTGCTATATTACATGTAATCGTTTGTCCAAGCAATGATAAGGGAATCCCTGGAAACAGCTTTGCACGACATTCCACTTCATGTAGTGTTGAACAATTGTTGGAATAATTGGTAGTGATTTGTTCAATTGGTACTACGTTCCCACCCTCAGGCCCGGCTGCTGGACCACCAAAACTATTCCAATCAGTCCACTGGCAACTACACCCGTAGTCAGGAGTGACCGTAGTGGTTGTTACATCTGTGGTTAAAAAAGCAGTTGCCAATAAAGTTGACATGTTTGGGGAGGAAGTTGTGGTTAATTGTGTAGTTGTTGGAAAACTTTTGGCACTTGAAGCCAGAGTTATTGGTAAAGGTGTGGTTGAATTCGGAGATTGAGTTGTTGAATTTACACATTCTTTGCCACAGCAAAACAGTCTTATTTCATAATCAAAACATTCTTGTCCAAGACCTTGATTTTTGTTCAAACAAACCAGGCCATCGATTGTATTACAACTGATCACCTGGCCAAGCAGTGCCAGACTAACTCCAGGGTAAAGCTTTGCTCGACAGTTTATATTTGTTGGTGCTGAGCAGATACCAGGATAATTATCCATTATTGAGTCAATTGATAACATTTCTCCACCTGTTGGACCTGCAGTTGGGCCACCAACGTCTAACCAATCTGTCCAGTTGCAAAGACATCCAGAAGTGTTGTTAGGGACTGAAGGCTGTGTTGTGATGGAGGGAGGAAAAATGGTTGATGACAAAGAGGACTGGTTTGTTTCTGAAATTGAAGATAAAGTTGTGATGTCCTGAAACTTCTGGGTGGTTGATATTATTGTTTGTTCTATATTTTTGCTTGACATAATCTGCGTGAATGGAGCGGATGTTCGAAACAAATTGGTGGTAGGCGATAAACTTGTAGCTTTTGTCAGTGGTAGTGTTGAAATTAGTGTTGTTGTTTTTGGTTGAATTGTAGATTGGCTCAAGCTAGAGGAGAAACTAAGAAGTGTTGTTCCATTTACCAATGGTGTAGTGCTTAATGTAACATTTATTGTGGTTGGTGGTAGAGGTTGTGTTGTCATGTTACTACAATCACAACAGTGTACTCTAACTTCATAGTCTAAGCACTGTTGTCCAAGCGCTTGATTTTTGTTCAAGCAAACAAGTCCATCTTCTGCGTTACAAATGATATTTTGTGCAAGTAACGATACAGGAACTCCTGGATACAACTGTGCACGACATTCCACTTTAGCTGGAGTTTGGCAATTATTTGAATAACTGTCAGTTATTCTTTTTATTGATACAATTTCTCCCCCGTCAGGTCCTGCTACCGGACCCCCAAAACTGGTCCACTCTGTCCAGTTACAAAGGCATTCGAGTGTAGGGATAAAAGTTGATTTCAGAATTGGTAAAGTGGATGAAACAGTTGAAGTTGTTATGGTTGGAGTAGTGTACACTTGTGTAGAAGTATAGAAACTGTTGCCTGTTGGTATTATAGTTGGTTGTACATTTGTGTTTGATGACAGACTGGTTGGAGATGATGATGATGATGATGATGTAGTTGTTGAAGATGATGCGGCTGGAGTAGGAGAAACTCTTGTAGAAGTAGAGAAGCTATTACCAGTTGGTGTAATACTTGGTTGTACATGTGTTGGCAATGACACATTGGTTGCACTGGTTGGAAATGATGATACAGCTGTTGAATATGATGTGATTGGAGTAGCAGTCACTCTTGTAGAAGTAGAGAAGCTATTACCAGTTGGTGTTACACTTGGTTGCACACTGGTTGGTGATGACATACTGGTTGGAGTTGGTGATGGAGCTGTTGTATTACCACAATTATTACAACAGTAGAGTCTGATCTCATAGTCATAACATTTCTGCCCAAGTGCTTGATTTTTGTTCAAGCAGATCAGACCATCTATTGTATTACACTTGACAACCTGGCCAAGCTGTGAAAGACGAACTCCAGGGTAAAGTTTTGCACGACAGCCTATTTTTGCTGGAGCAGAGCAGGTACCTGGATAGATTTTGGTCACAGTTTCAATAGGTATTATTTCGCCACCGTTAGGACCTGTGGTTGGACTTCCACCATCCAACCAATTTGTCCAATCACAAACACAAGCAGAAGTAATGGCGGGAGTTAATGTTTGAGATGATGCTGAAAAACGAGAATCTGTTGAACTTTTAGATAATTCCTCTGTTATTGTGGATGTGGAAATACTTGAGATGGTTGAGAAACTTTGTGTTGTTGTTGTTGTTGTTGTTGTTGTTGTTGTGGAAACGTTTGATGTGGTTGGTGGTAGAGATTGTGTTGTTGCATTACTACAATCACAACAGTACACTCTAACTTCATAGTCTAAGCACTGTTGTCCAAGCGCTTGATTATTGTTCAAGCAAACAAGTCCATCTTCTGCATTGCATTTTATATTTTGTCCAAGTAATGATAAAGGAACTCTTGGAAACAGCTTTGCACGACATTCCAGTTCAACTGGTGCTGAGCAATTGCTAAAAATGATCTTTTCAATTGGAACGATTTCTCCACCTTCAGGTCCTGCTGTTGGACCTTCAAAACTGTTCCACTCTGACCAATAGCAACTACATCCAATGCTGTCACTAACGGTTGTTTTTACAACTGTGGAAGTCAGAGTTGGTACATCAATTTTGGGTACTGTGGTAGTAACAATAGTTGGAATTAGAGTTGAAAGTACTTGTGTGCTTGAGGGAAGAGTAGTTGTGGTAGTTGTAGAAATAGTTGATTGAGCAGTTGCATTGTCACATTCACTGTTGCAACAAAACATTTGAATCTCATAATCATAACATTCCCGTCCAAGACCTTGATTTTTGTTAAAACACATCAATCCATCTTTTAAAGTGCATGTAACAATCTGGCCAAGCTGTGAAAGACTAACTTCAGGGTAATGTTTAGCCCGACAGTTTATATTTACTGGTGCAGAGCAGTTACCAGAATAAATATTGGTTATTGTGTCAATTGGTAACGTTTCCCCACCCTGCGGACCTGCCGTCGGGCTTCCAAAATCTAACCAATCTGTCCAATTGCAAACACACCCAGAAGTTCTGTAGGAAACTGTTGTTTCTGAGAAGGGAGAAATAAATGAGGTCAAAGATGATCTATCTGTAGCTGAAACTGTCAGAAGAGTTGTGATTTTTGGCAAACTCTCAGTAGAAGTGGTCATTCTTTGTCCTGTGTATGTGCTTGACATGAAATTCTGAGAAGTACTAGACAATTGATCTAAGGATGTTCTTGTAGTAGTTGTGAACAAGGTTCTAGGTAAAGCACTCGTTGCCTTTGTCAGTGGTAGTGCCGAACTTTTGCTTGTAGAACTCCGTGTTGGTGGTACACTTGTAGAGATTCCAAAGCTAGGGGGGAAACTCTTAATTGTGGTTGAAGGCACTGACATGCTTGGAGAAGCATCCATTGTGGTTGGTTGTAATGTTTGTGTCGTCATGTTACTACAGTTGGTATTACAACAGAACACTCTAACTTCATAGTCTAAGCACTGTTGTCCAAGTCCTTGATTTTTGTTCAAACAAACAAGTCCATCTGTTGAATCACATAAAATATCTTTTCCAATTATTGACAAAGGGACTCCTGGATACAGCACTGAACGACATTCCACTTTAGCTGGTGATGAGCAAGAGCTAGAAAGGTTGCCAATTATAATTTCAATTGGAACTACTTCTCCACCTTCGGGTCCTGCAGTTGGACCACCAAAACTGTTCCACTCTGTCCAAGAACAATTGCAATCCATGTTAGGAGTAACTGATGTCGTTATCAAAATGGCTGAGGTCGAAGAACTAGGTGAAGTGGAAGTTGATAGTAAGCTAGTGGAAGCTTTTAGACCAGTAGTGGAACCATAAACTGTTGTCATGGTAGATGTACTTGTTGGCACGGTAGTGGTATCTGCACTTGGTGACAGAGTTGTTGTACTCTCACATTTATTCTCGCAACAAAACAGTTTCACCTCATAATCAAAGCATTCCTGTCCAAGACCTTGATTTTTGTTTAAACAAACAAGTCCATCTTTAACATTGCATTTCGCAACCTGGCCGAGCTGTGAAAAGGGAATTCCTGGGAAAAGCTTTGAGCGACAATAGATTTCTGTTGGTGCTGTGCAGATGCCCGGATAAATGGTGGCTATTGTTCGAATGGGTAGCATTTCTCCACCTTCTGGTCCTGACGTTGGGCCCCCAACATCAAACCAATCTGTCCAATTGCAAAGACAGCCAGAAGTGTTGTAGAGAACTGTTGTTGTAGTTTGGGTGGTAGATGGAGAAATGGTCGGCAGGAATGATAAATCGTTTGTTGATGAAGCAGTGGCGGTAGTGAATCCTGTAGATGAAAGCTGAGAAGACATTGTGGAAACGGGTGCGGATATTGTTGTAGTTGTTGGGAATAAGTTGGTTGTAGTGGTGAAACCTGTTGCTTTTATTGGTTGGTTTGTCGATGTACGGAATGTAGTGGACAAACGTTGGACCGTTGGACTTGTAGAATCATCTGGTGTGGTCTGTTGCTGAGATTGTGTTGTCATGTTACTACAATCACAACAGAACACTCTAATTTCATAGTCTAAGCACTCTTGCCCAAGTACTTGGTTACTGTTCAAGCAAACAAGCCCATCTTCTGCATTACAAATAATATTTTGTCCAAGTAATGATACAGGGATCTTTGGATACAACTTTGCACGACATTGCAGTTCTTTTGGAGCTGAACAGAAGCCGGAATAGCTGTGTATTCTTTGAATCGGTACTATTGATCCTCCTATACCTGATGATGAGCTGTTGAGTTCCTTCCACTCTGACCAAGCACATAAACATCCCTGAGTGGGAACGGCACTTGTAAAAGTCTTTGAAGAAGTTGGGGAAAATGTCCTTGCTGTTGTAGTCGTTTGACTAGGTGTAAGTGCACTAGTAGCTGTTTGTGTAGTTTGTGGTGGGTTCTGAGTAGCTGAAGAAGCTTGGAGTGTTGCTTGGTGTGTGACACAGTAGTCATCACAGCAATAAACTTGAATTTCATAGTTGAAACACAATGGAAGTGGTCCGTGTTGGTTCTTGTTCTCACAGATCAAGCCTATACTCACGTTGCACTGGACCACCTGATCAACGCTGATTACATTCTCATCCAAACTCTGCGCTCGACATCGTATGTCGCTAGGTTTATCGCAAAGCTTTGCTCCAGCTGCTCGGAGATTCTCGTAGGTTTCAAAGTCACCGTCATCATACCCTGCTTTCGGTGAAGATGTGTCATACCAAGCTGACCATGTGCACTCGTTCCTGCATCTGGTGACGGAGCTAGATGTTTCATCTGGAAGCGTCATATATGTGGTTGTAGGTGCTGGGACAGTTGTCGCTATAATAATAAAGAAAGTTAATGAAAAAAAACATATGACTGCTTAACCAAATGAAATGTATGAACCAAATGAAAAGTAATGAATGGTGAACTTAAATGGAAAAAGTTCCAATGACAACAAAATGTACGTAAATTACCAACAACATTTTAGTGCTGTTAGAAAACCAGATAAATAGTATAAATAATTTGTTTGTGGAGACTTTAAAGGCTTTTACCTGTAAAGGCAGCAGAAGTAGGTTTGGATGTGGTCGGTGGTGATGTTTGGCAGAATAATGACGCATTTCTGATTTCTCCGTGTTCGCCACAAACGGCCGTCCTGCACGTGCCCAGTCCGTCGGTTGTATTATATATTGTATCTCCATACTGATATTTTCTCCCTTTGAAAGTGCATTCACAAGCTGAAAGAATAAAGCCACAGATTTGGTTCAGTATGATTGGATGATTGGTTCAGCAAAGGAAAGGAACATCAAATTCAAATGGCAAAATATCAATATATCAAATAGCAAAATCAAATTCTCGTACCAGTTGAATTGTATTTGCACTTGATCTCCGTTGAGTTACAAACACTTTGGACAGAGAAATGTGAAAGTCAGGCCTTTACTGCTGTTTATTTAACAAAAGACTGATTTATTAAGAATAATGTCCTAACCATGTGTGGCAGTTTTCTGTGGAGGGAACGCTCTTCAGATTGCCGTAATACACCCCAAGTTTGTCAAAGCAACCACATTTTTCCTTTTTCACGCATTTCATTGCATCTTCGTCGAAGAATGGCTCATCAGAAGGACAATTCGGGTAACAGCCTTAAAAGAGACAGAAACTGCTGTTTTTATTGCTAAATCAAACGGTTAAATTAAAAATGCATTTACTCACAATTTTGCCGGTTATCGCACATTTTTAAATTGAAAATGATTTAACCACATGACACACATCCAGGGAACTCAAAGGAAAATCTCCCAACTACACACCAACACTCCACACACTACATAAACTCTGAGACCATTACTGGGTGATTAAAGTGACGCTTAATTTCTCAAACTTTCCTCCCAAAGCATCACATCCCTAGCTCAATTGAAGAAATGTGTCCTTGTTAAAAAAAACGCGAACAAACCTTCAAGTGTAAGCGTCTGACTTGAGCAGATTCCGGTGGGATTCCTGCAGGTTTGCAGACAAGGAGCCCCACAAGGTCGATAATGCCACCCGCATCCGTCCGGACCGTTGTAGAAGTCACAGAACATTGCTGTGAGCATGAAAGCACGGCTTCGTTTTCATGTGTCGATGAATCCGAACAGTGAAATGACTCTGACTCACGGCAAACTTTGGGCGTTCTCCAGGAAACGCAGGCTCCGGCCTCATTGCAGGCTTGAGCGTAGGCCGCTACGGCGGAGCAGAAACAGTCCGAGTCGCCGCCGTTGTCGCAGGCGCAGACGTCTCTCAGACAGGCGTCATAATAATCAGTGGGGTCCACCTGAGTAAAACCCGTAATGCATGTTTAGTACTTTTGTATCACTGGGGATACAGTTTGTTTATTGTCAGTTTACAGGGACTTGTTTTTCAAGAAACTTGATGAATTCAAAGAGACACTTGTAATACATAAGTAGATCACCAGGTGGCAGCAATTACCTACTCCATTGCTTTTCCACTGCAAATTTTTGTATTTTCTTTAAAAACTAGTTCTGGAGGGGAGAACAGTAACATTTCTACTCAAATTTGACTCAAAATTCTACTCAATGTGAAGGATTGTCTGCTGTCCTTGATTTTGGCGTGGTAAATTTTTGTGATTACAATTTTAACCCTTTCCTGTAAAGCACATTGTTTCTCTGGAGATACGCTTAAAATAATATCATTTTTTAAAATTTCATTATATTTTTATTAAAACTCTCACGTTGAATAGAGAGAAAAAAACACGTTTTAAGTTTTTCTTCTGGACCCAGCATTAAGATAAACATGTGAGGACAACTAACGAAAGACAACAGAAGACAACAGAAACAAGATTTCGACAACTCACTTGAGAATGGCAGGAGAAGAAGAGGTAACTCCTGATGATGTGACACTGCCTCTGTGCCCACGATCTCCTGTATGGGTTTCTTGAGCAGGGATTTTTGACTTCCACAGCAGCCGGGCAGCTGGACGACTGTCTCCAGTTGTTTCCAAAGTCCACAGCATTCATCACCACCGCCTGATTTTCCGACATGAAATCGTTGTCCTCACAGCCGTCGTAGTTCCCACAAAGTCCACAGACGCTGCCCTGCGATATGCAGAAAAATACAGCACTCATGCTTGATTTACTTCACAAAAAAGCAATTTCTTTTGACAAACATGAGCGAGGAATTTCAGCTCTTTCAGATGCTCAGACCTAGAGAAGGTCAATTTGGAGGAGGTGTCACTACACCGAAGAGCTCATTTCATTGGGGAAAGGTGTGTGTGGAGTGACTGTGGAGGTGTCTGTCGGTTGTGTTTGAGGAGTTCTCATTTTTGTATTTTTCCAGCCGTTGTTGTCTATTAGCTTGCCTTTTGGTCATTGTCAATGTCGCAGTCAATGTTAAAATAAATCCATATATGTTCTTCTACATCTACTTTGAGACGGGCTGGTGTGTGTGACGTCACCCTCATACGTACGTATATCTCTGCAGGCTTCACTGTGTTGGGCAGTAAGAACTTCTGTGTATTCACACGTTTGCTACAACACATTCTGATTGGATGGTCAAGGATTGTCTCAGGAATGGAAAGAACTAGAAGCACAAGGTCAGTGTCTCTTCTTTTTTGCAATAATTTGTTATCCGAGTGTCTGAGTTGGGTATTACTCAGAGTATCTATAAAGTGCATTTTATAGCTAAAATAAAACGTTATTAATCCCACTAGGACGGGCATTTCTTTGTTACCAGCAGAAACAAATGAACAGCAGAACGGCGAAAAACAGTAAATACCCGAAGAAACACCAATAGAAAAGCAACTTTTAAAGAAGTATAGTTATTACGGTTAGATTATGTCAGGAAAATGACAACGCTCAAAAAATAACTGTTCTGAATGTGAGCCTAATTACCATAAAACTCTATAGCAATGAGAAAAAGTTCTAATAATGTGTCACATTTTATTTAAGTCTCATCAGGCAGTACAAACATTCAAACACACCAGTCGTTTTGTGTTGACCGCACAGGCGCTGAAACCAACTCTTGCCTCATTGGTCCAAGTCATTCAACACAAATATGAACCAATCAAACAGTTGCTCAAAAGTAAGATGTTAATGAACTGAATAAACTGTGTAGAAACATTCAGGTCAAGACAAATTTCATGGATCCATCCTCACCTTCAGATCGGGACTCAGATTCATCACCATGTTTCTCCTCTGGTCCCACATGACGATCAGACCATTATTCGCCTCAACGACCAAATAATTCCCCCTCCTGGAAATTTGGTATGGCATCTCCTCGCCCTCGTCCCGGGCCACAATCTGGTAACCTTCAGTTGTCAAACGGACCTCCTTGTTCTGGCAAAGAGAATAAGAGTTTACGTCCGGCATTGTCGTCTGTCTTCACACGGAGTGATCATCACGTGAAGGTTCATCTCACTCCAAGCTGGAGTCTGGCGGCTTTGGCGCAAGTTGTTCCTGTCGTTCCACAGGGTCTGTTCTCGACGAGTAATCGGAAACTTCCGCATGATTTGGGGTCACAGTAATCCTGTATAAAACAAGCAGAAGATTTGAACATATGATGTACCAGAATTGAATGCGCTACTCGGAAAAACTTGTAGCTTGGCATTACCCCGTTCATTCATGATTAAGAATCATGAAATACTGGAAACAATGTCGTCACCGTCCTGGTGATAATGACACTCCTCCAAGTGGACATTATCTCCGACCCGGTGGTACGACATTCCGTACGACTATGTATTTTTGTAATCGAGGGGCCGCATTCTGAACTAACTGAAGTTTATCTATTAGTCGACTATTTTTTTTGGTTTCCCTTTTTCTGATTTTCAACCCGGAGTGTGTAGGATGCGAATCTCTGGAATCTATATCAATTACAATATATTTCAATCTCTCTGTCTTCCGTTTTTAGCAATATATAGATAAATATGTGAAAATATTTCTGTATGTTAAAATGTTCCTGGCATGATTCATCCTGTTAAAATGAACTTTGAATTAGCATTTTTCTAATACCTATGTAGCATCTTTAAATGCTTCATTAAGTAATAGAACCAAATTTGTGTCAAACCGTACCGTTATTAATGTGTACTCGCAGTTTCCTTCAAAAACATATCTTTTCCCGTCGAACGTGTTGTAATGGCCGTCTCCGTGAACCCTGCAGGTGCCATGGCAACGGTCACTGTTACACTGCCATTCACGGTCCTTACACATGCTGGACACAGTAAACAATCATGGTTTTAGATTTGTGTGTGTTTGTGTGTTTGTGTGATAGAAAGAGAGCGAGCATATAGATACATTTTGTTAATTTCTTTACCAGTTTCAAAACTGTTATTCCATCTAATAGCAGAAGTTGCAAAAGTAATAAAGAAAAAAACTCACCATTCTTTACAACCGCTGCTGTACGTCTGTCCGGGGCTGTAGAACGTTCCGTTGTGGAGGCAGGGACACTGATTCTTAGCAATACAACCTCTGCCAGTGAGGTCATCAAACACGTGTCCTAGAACAAATCAACTCATGTAGCCATTCACCGCAAAACGCTACTGCACAATCTACTGTAGCAGTCTGAAAAATGAACTGTGTTGCCGTTTTACGTTAATTCCACACTGCATTTTAGAAGGGTTGGTTCAGATAGAACACTGGTGTGTTACCTGGCGGGCAGAAACAGCCTTCCACACACTCTTCTCTGCAGACGTGACCTCGGTCAGGGTCCGAGCACGTGCTGACACAAGGGTTTCCACAGTCGTGATGGACCATGTTGTAGTAGGGACACGACTGACCTGAGCGTAGGAATAAAACAGACAGGTGTGAATTGAGAGACAAGTGCCTTAAACTTTCACTAATCATCTGAACGACACTGCAAGAAGTAGCTTTATCTTGACTTCTATGTCATGATGAGACTTCAAACAAATCATTGTCTTTATTAGTGTGACTCTTTCCCATTTAGTGACCCCCTAAATGGGGTGGTAGATGCCCCCCGGACGCCTTGTTATTGTAGTGTTCAAGGTGTGTCCCACTGGGAGGAGACCCATAGGCAGACCCAGGACCTTCTGTAGAGATTATGTCTCCCGGCTGGCCAGAGAACGCCTTGGGATCCTCCCGAAAGAGAGGTAGATCCTCCCTGGAAGTTGTAGCTAGGAAAGGGCAAGGGAAGTCTGGGCTTCCTTATTGAGGCTGTTAGCCACGACCCGGCTCAAGTGGTGGACGATGGAACAGGGAAATTGAATGCCAAATTACAAATATTCATAAAGCTTTCATAAAGATTCAATAAGTGCAATTGAACGGCTTGAAGATGAGACAGATCTTCATCTCAAGCACACCGCATCACTTCAACTCCAGAGAAGAAGCTTGAACACAACCACCTTCAGAAAGACTTGCACGACTCCTGAACCTTCCACGAATGTTCCCAACCAAACACCTTCCAGCAGCACAGATCAGCACAGACGCTGCTTTCGGTGAGAACGAATTAAACATTGAAGAGGAACTCACCGCAGAACTGATGGGTCTTGCAGGGGTCCAGCTCTCCACCAGCGCGCTGGCACTGGCGCGAGAACTCCGACAGAGTCCGGCACAGACAGAAGGATCTGCTGCTGGCGTTGCAGTAGCACAGGTCCAGCTCACAGGCCCGAATGAAGGAGTCCAGAGGAACCAGGCCTTCACAGGGACGGAGGAACAGGTCGGAAAGCAGGAGCTCGCAAACCGAGCGCTGGGGAGACAAACGTGATTGGTTGTGGGCTCCAGTGTCACGCATTCAAGCTTCATCTACTTCTAAGCTGGAACATCCAACAGCGAAGTAAAGAAACTCAATCACTAGTGTAGTCAAGTAGAGAGTCAAAGTTGCTTATATCTTTGACACAAGTACAACGTAGCCTAAATAATAAGGATTGATTGAGCTCACCAGTCTCTGGCATGACGTTTTCGGGCTGATCTGTTCTGTGCAGACTTCTGTCGAACCACTCGTCCTCGCAAAGTCTCCGTAATCCCTCAGAGCCGCTTCAACATCTGGATTCGAGATCAGTGATGGAGCAGTTATAGACTATTGATTGGCGTGAGGCGTGAGGACTCACCGTAGGGCCGGAGGCTCCCGAGGTCTCCACACAAGCCGCAGCTCTTCTTGTGATACGCTTGGTCTAATTCAACCTGGAGCGGTGTGAGCGTCAACAGCGAGTTCTGCGTTGGACTATCTAACGTCGTTCTATACTCACTGCAAATGAGTCGTCTCCGTTCCATATGGCCACGATTTTCATCTTGGACGTGACTTCGACGTAGGACAAGTTCTTGTGAATGTGAAGCTGCGGGCTGGTGAAGGGCAGAGACATCCTAACAACAACAAGAGGAAGAGTGTGGAAGTCTTCCTCACCAGGATCTGACACTCTCCAGAAAGACTTACAGCTGCCCGTCCACCCTGACCGAGCTCTTGGTCAGCTCCACCACGCTGCTCCTCAGCTTCAGAATCACTTGGCTGATGGTGGGCTTGTCGTGGACCACTCTGCGGCGGATCTGGATGTGGAACTCCTGGTCGCTGCTCTCACAGGCCGCGCTGAGGACGTGGCTACACGTGGACGGTAGATGGAAGACGTCTCCATTGAAGGTCTTGAAGAGGTGGTTGCCCCACGTGCTGCAGACTCGCTTGGTGTGAACTTGCGTCGCTCCTAAGACGAGTTTCAGATCAAATGTTTAGTCAAGCGGGAGCAGATAGAACTCTCCTCAACCTGGATCAGAGCTTCAAACAATCCATTCTAACAATCCGAAGGTTGAGTCATGGCGGATTTCTTGTTCTTTGTGACCATGGACCCAACCTTCAGGAAAGTTCTCCTCTAAAATAATCTCCGACAAGTCCATTCTGAAGATTATTGACTTACTCATAAAGTCAACAAGGATTTAATATCAATATAAAAATAATACGTAATACAAAAATAATACAATAATACTTGATTATGGTTTACACATTTTGGCACATAGCACAGGTTTACACAAAAATATTTGGTTTTTCAAACACATTTTCAATTATTTTTACTAAATAAAATTAGCCAAACATTGCTGTAATTTCAATGTGTAGTATTGGCTTATTTCTCACATACACATTATGTACAACATGTGGTGAAATCTATTTTTCCAATCGTCCTGCATTTAAACATGGGGTTTAATTGGCCGAGTGGGCGGGATACAATACAACAGATAAAAAATACAATAAAATACAATAAGAATAAAGATAAAATTCAAAAGTACTATGAATATGAGGGGAAAAGACACAATAAAAATAAGAGCAAATACATGTTTCTTGACATGTTATATATTTTCTTTGCTCGTTTCAGCAGTTCACGTAATCAGTTTTTCACTTATTAATTACTTGACATTACATGTTCTGTCTCTTTTCATCTGTATTTGTTAATCGTGTGTGACTTTCTGCTACAAACTGAGAAACAGATTGTCCCTATCTTTCACTGTTTTATCAGTCTATATCTGTCTATCTCTGTCAATCTTTCTGTCTCATTTGTTGACGTGAATGTCAGCTTCAATCTGTCGTTTTCCCGTTATCTGTCTGTCTGTTTCACGTCTCTTCTTCAAACGAAACCTTATTGCTGTTAATTGAGTCATAAAAGTACGATTAAACCAAATCATTAAACCATTAAGTCAAATCTTTAGACGATTAAAACAAATCATTATCATATTCTTGGACAATAGATATAATCTGGACTGACATCAGGGATTAGGGTGAATTCAGGTTTATGTGCGGAGCAACTATTGACATCCAGTGTAAACAGGGTGAAAGATCCAGTCAAGAATAGAGTCTGAGGCCAGAGGATTACAGTGTGACGTGAACGACCTTTCATCAGAATCAAATCATCTAGGATAGAAATGATGGTGATCCAACTATCTGTCTGTCTGTCTGTCTGTCTGTCTGTCTGTCTGTCTATCTGTCAATCTGTCTGTCTGTCTGTCTGTCTGTCTGTCTATCTGTCTGTCTATCTATCTGTCAATCTGTCTGTCTGTCTGTCTGTCTATCTGTCTGTCGATAGATATCTGGGCTTCTTTATCTATATCTATCTGTCTATCGATAGCTTGGCTTCTTTATCTTTCTGTCTAGTGATATTTTTGCTTCTTTATGTATATCTGTCTGTCCGTCCGTCCATCCATCTATCCTTGTCTATCTGTCTATCAATATCTCTGCTTCTTTATCTATCTATCTATCTATCTATCTATCTATCTATCTATCTATCTATCTATCTATCTATCTATCTATCTATCTATCTATCTATCTATCTATCTATCTATCTATCTATCCTTCTGTCTGTCTGTCTATCCGTCTGTCTGTCTATCTATCGATATCTCGGCTTCTTTATCTATTTGTCTGTCTGTCTGTCTTTCTGTCCGTCCATCTATCTATCCTTCTGTCTGTCTATCTATCTATTGATATCTCAGCGTTTTGATCTATCTATCTATCTATCTATCTATCTATCTATCTATCTATCTATCTATCTATCTATCTATCTATCTATCTATCTATCTATCTATCTATTCTTCTGTCTATCTGTCTATATCTATCTGTCTGTCTGTTTGTCTAACCGTCTGTCTGTCTGTCTATCAATATCCTGGCTAATATCTATTCGTCCATCCATCCATCCATCCATCCATCCATCTGTCTGTTGATCTGTCTATCATTACCTCTCCTTCTCTATCTGTCTGTCTGTCTGACTCACCATTTCCTCCGTCTCTATCATCACATATGATGCGGAACACACAGTGAATCCATCTGTTGACAGAGCGACACGTTCCACACATTCGCTGGCAGTGTAAATAGCAGCTGTTGCCATTTGCTCTCAGTGCAAACAGCTTCAGGAACACGGCAGCGTTACAAAAGACTCTTCACGGGAATCTGAGCACAAATCACTAACGGATTTCTCCACTCCGGATCGGATCGCACAGAGCCCGTCAGAAGGGTTCCGACACACGCCTGAAGCAAAATAAAAGTCCTCACGTACCCGCGTGCAAGGCGCTCACTCCCACAAACAGCGTCATCCAGGTTAGCGTCCATATCCGGGTCCGGGAGCATTTCCCCATGCTGTGGACCTTCAGAACCTCCAGCGGCGTTTGAGTTGGAACCCGCGGAGTCTTTTACATTATATTCCACCCACAGCAGGCCGAGGGGGCGGAGCTTGGCTGATTACAATTAAAAGTAGAGCATTATCTTGTCCGGGGGTTCCGTCCCATCCAGAGGTCTTCTGATGAACTAACAAGTCCTGGACCGGAAAATATAAATAAAGACAAATACACGTAGAAAACGTAGAAATTTCAATCACTTCAAAGTTTTTTTCAATGGCCGAGAAACGAATCCGTCCAATCACGGCGCAGTCTCGTGTGCTCTTCAGCATCGAAACGGCGAGACCAAAAAGTTCTTTCTCAGTGATATGAAGCTGATTTGAACTATTAGTAATTAAAAATCACAGACTTAAGCTGAGTAGGGCACAACAGGGTCGGGCAAAGCTGCTCAGATGTTTGCTCACAGAACGTCTGCAGATCTCACAACTAAGATGCCAGTGACGAACACACACACTCTTCAAACGGGAGCGTTGGTGAAGCGTGTTTGCCTGCAGGACATCTGAGATCCAGAGATGTTCCTCTGGGTTTGGCTTGATGGCATTAAACGGGGTTTTAGTCACATCGGCTTGAAGAATAAACACTGGCACATTCTTCAAACATGGAATTCATTCAAATATCCAGTCATTTGTTTTTTTTTTTTATTTGAGCTTCCGCTGTCAAAAACTTTTTTTTAAATATATATTTACCTCATTTACCTCAGATTTCCAATGTATAATAAGCGAAAGCATTGTGAAATGCACCCAATCACAAATGTACTTACATCCTTTTCAGCAGATACTATGCCAAATGTTCATAAAGGTATTTTTTAGACTAAATAAAGAGATTCTAGTTTCTGTAGAAACTATAGGACCTTATTTAAGACTTTTGTTATTTGTGTCTCACAATTACAAATTATAATGTTAGAATAAACTCGGAATTGTGAGTCACTGTGCTTTTTTCAAAGCATCAAACGGGACACAAACAGGTTTCAGATTCACTCAATTGTACAACACACGCACACACACACACACACACACACACACACACACAAACATACACGGTAACATTTAAGTTATATGCCTATATTTACTTTGAATGTAAATGTAAAAATGTGTGTGCGGACAACCAACTAATTCAATTTTTGTTGTACTTTTGATTACCTAATTTATGATTAAATTAGGATTACTGAACTGATTGAGAGATCAGTGATGACAATCTCTTCACCTACAATGAACATTTATCATAAAATCAGCATTTCACTAAAAAAGGATAATTAAAAAAATATCTAGATTGAGAACTAAAAATAGTTTATTATTATTATTATTATTATTATTATTATTATTATTATTATTATTATTATCATCATCATCATTATTATTATTATTCCAGAAATGTTAGTTTTCATAAGAAATATGAAAATGTTTATAAGAAATTTAAATGAACAGATCTCTGAATATATTTAATATATAACATTTTCCCAGAAAAAAGTGGACTAGGACAAATGAAGTTTCTAATTCTTACAAACCAAAGGGGGGACATTTAATCTGAATGTTTTTTCTATTTGACAGTACGCTGACAGCAATTTAAAACGTTATACCTTATGCATAAGTACATTAATACAATATTTTTATAAAGTGGTTTGTATTCAATTATTCTTTTTTTAATTGAATTTTATGGTGATAACGGATATTAAACGCATGAACACACAGCCTGGAACTTTATTTTTCTTCATATTTTGACTTTTCCACTTTTTCCACTGTTTTCTAATGTATGTTTATAGACATTTGTAAGCTCGGAAATTATATTGATATTCTCACGCATTTGAATTGAAATTTAAAAACAAATTTTCAACAAAGCTTTTCAATTCAAACAAATGAAAAGCAAACTTACCTCACGAAATGCACGCTGACCTGTATTTAAACTTTTTCTCCTGCGTTTTATAAAGTAAAAGTTGGTTTTGGGAAAGTTTTTGTGAAAGCTTTAATGCAAATGACAATTGTAGGTCTTTCAGCGCGAACCATTCTGCAAACCACGCCCCCGCAGACACGCCCATAACACTTTGACACACCTACAACCACTTCGATCTTTTTCCATGCCTAAATGAACTTGATTCACGTGTTTGGTGCGTGAGTTAGATCCAACGCGGGTTAAAGACAAACGCAAATATAGATCTCTATGGTTTTATATTTGATTATTAACCTATATTAGAATATATTTTGAACGGATTTATTAACCATTCGCACATAGGTAAATGTCCAAACATTCAAAAAGTCGGACACACGCTCGAGGCGGAAGCTCAACCCGCCGCCTATAATAAAAAACAAAAATAAACGAATAAATAAATATGGTTTAATTTTAGAGAAACAAAGCGAAAGAGAGTGAGCATGAGAGAGTTTATATGTAAATATGTCTGTGTAAACACGAAGAACAAAGCAGATTTGACAGTAACAGTCCGGCTTGAGCGCTGGAATATTTACCGAGGCAATTCCACGTCAGAATTCAATATTTATGCAGCCTTTTCTTCAGCTAATATTTGTGATGCATTCAAATACGGGAATGAATAGCAGGAAACCAAAAAAGAAGGTTCTACTTTTGTCACGTAATTCATGACTGAAAATGAAACTATTCTATGTATTAGAAAACAACTCATAAACTATTATAACCTGTTGATCTTCACACGCGAACGAACGTGAATGAGAAAATACTGGAAACGTGATAATACACTTGTGAAGAAATGATTAATAATTAAGGTGAAACAAATTATTAAAATGTATCAAAGCAATATGTTTTTTTTTATAAATTTGTAAACATTTATATCGTCATATATTGTTTCGAGTGTTATTTCGAATTTTATTTCTAAAGGAGTCACGTGTCTGTCAATAAACCTCGAGTGTCTCTCTCACTCTGTTTTTTTTCCTCTTTTTTTCTGTCTCTCTGTCTCTATTTCGGTCTCTGGCTTTATTTTTAAAACATCTCACAATCCTGCTCTATATAGATCTTTATAAACACACACTAAAATGTAATAGTTGTTATTTTTTTTCTTTGTACTCCAATCCCCCCGGGTACTAATATAAAATTGCTCAGATTCAGAATGTCTGATGTGAATTACATACCGTAATAAACAGAAACGGCACGTGAGCGCCCTCTGTCGTTGTGATTATTTACTGCGCGTCGTTCAAAAACGCTCAAATTCACCTTTAAATTCAAACAAACGACAGAATATTTGTGTGTATCGTCAGTACTACCAATAAACAATACATCTAAACTGATAAGAACATTAAGAGTATTTACGTGGGGTGATGATCAGTTTCACACAGTTAAATCACAGCACGACATCAACAAAACTCGACAGTTTGACAGCAGTCGCATCACTTTTATTGATTCAATCCGAGTAAAATCTACATGCATAGTTCAGACATAAATACGTCCCTGCTGTGCACGTCCATGCACTAAACCTATGTACAGATGCATCAAGAAACTTCTACGCAACTGGCAAACATGATCTTATAAAAGAGAGACGTCATATAGGTGTTTTTCTGATATGAATATATATATATGTATATTTATATATATTACTCGGGTCTATATGTGAAGGAAAAGTCCTGATCATGTGCAGCAGCATCTGCGTCACACTCGGAAACCAACTGGATGAACGGAACCAGAATGTGAATCGTTTTTTTTTTTTTAAATAATTTGTTGAAATTAAACACATAAAATCGAATTGATTTTAAAGTGTTAATAACCGCAACGGCACAATTTCCCTCGTACAGAGTGCAAAAGAAATCTGACGAATGTCTCAATGTAACAGGAAATAATACGAAATGTAAAAAATATATTGCACCATCAACACCGTAATAATAAACAAAGTATTTTCCAGAATGTTTTTTTCTTTCTTTTTTTTGCTTTCTCCCCACCAGCATTTTTTGTTTCCGGGCTTTGAACTTACAAGTCTTGCTCATGAAAACATGGAATTCATAGACGATATGAATCAAAAGGAAAAAAAATTCTACACTAGAGTCTAACCCTCTCTCTCTCTCTTTCTCTCTGCTTGTGTGTGTGTGTGTGTGTGTTTATGTGCTGTTTGTGTTTGTATGTGGGCGTGTGCATTCTAAACAGGAAAACAATGAGATGTAAAGGATCTTCACAAGTGAGAAGTATCAAGTGATTCAGAAATAAATTACATTTGAAAATGACACACGAATCAAAACAACAACTTAAAACGACAAACAAGTATATAACTGCACAATAATCTACTCTGATAATCCGGATCTTCACGATTTCTGATGGTTTCAGCTCATGATCGTTCTGATATCGTGTCTTTTTGCCGTAAAAATGTTGAAAACACTGGAAAACACATTCACACCTACACAGGATCTCTGGTTTTCCCTGCGGTGGAGGATGTAAACAGTGCACACGGTAAAACCGGGGTAAACGTTTCCTTAAGGCTTGCGAGTCAGCGAAACGGGGCGAGTTTAACAAGTCCACGCTCACATTGTGTTAATATCTGCGCTAGAACGTGCGCCAAACAACTACATCAGCATTAGCATTAGCATTAGCACAAGAGCCGGAATTCTCGCGTGATGAGTCATTCAAGCGTATTTTTCGGGAACAGCATTTCGGTAGACTTGTTTATTTGTCTGTCTTAATATTAATTATTGTACTACTATTAATTGTGATACAAAGTGCGTTTACGATGTTGTAAAATTCCGCTCGAGTGTGTGGAAAATCATTTGACCTGAATTTAAGTGTCCAATCAGCCTCAGTGGGAGGGGCTACCAAATAGGCGGTGGCTGAATGGGCATTCCTCTCGAGCTAGCCCCTCCCACTGACGTTGATTGGCAGAGTCACAAACTTTCCCAAAGTTGTTTAATTGTTGGCACGCCACATCGAAAACGCAATTGCGGAACTTGTTCAAATTATGTGAGGAATATACTGTAGTTCCATGAAATTTTTTTTATCCGATTCGAGGAACATTGTTGCTGATATGATTTTTTATTTTTTTATTTTTTTTACATTCATCGCGGACGAAAAAAAAAAACCATCTATACAGTATGATTTAGCGTCGCGTACGCACGAACAGAAGACAATGTGCTTATATACCTGTACCGTACATACACCTTATTGCTTGGACTCCAGCTATTAGAACGTACGTATATAAATGAAGGTGAGATCGTCTGCCAAACTCAACAAACTGATCCAGAACGTGTGGAAACTAAACAAAATCCCGTCCCTGCTCGTTCCGAATCGTCGCCGTTGTAAACATTGCGTTTTTTTTTTTACCTCCTCTACATTTATATTCAAGTATAAGTTTCTGTTTGTGTATCTGTGTGTGAAAAAGTGAAACATGCCCATTCTACTAGCCGACCTAACATGACAAACAGCTGTAAACATTAGTTTCAAACGCACCGAGGTCGTTTCCGCTCACGTAAATTAGTGAGCAGAATAATATATTCGTTTTTTTTTTTTATTCTCTTCTCCAGTGATTCTATCAATGCAAACCGAAACGAGACGTACTGTATATCCGTGGTTTCTACTGGACTATATCTTCTAATAGAATAATAAATCTGGACTCTACTGTTGCCAATAGAAACCGCCTTTAAACGAGACACTTGTGCAGAAGTGCGTTAACACACAGCGCTAAGCCTGCCACGACACACACTCGCATCTTCTAAAATGTTCTCCTACCCGGGAGAATTTCCTACCTGGCTGTAACAGTCCTGCTCCGCTGCTCCACCTGGTGGAGAGTCATAAAAATGGCATTGGACTATCTCAGGAACTCCAAGCCCCAGGAGTCTTTGCTTCCTTGTCTGTGTCTCGTTAGTGTGATCGGTTCCACCTGTGTAGTTTAGCGTTTGTGTGTATTCAAGTCATTGTCGTTTGTAATTGTATTGAAGTCACTTCCATGTTAATCAAGTTCAAGGTTTAATTCTGGTTATCATGCCATGTTTTATTTTGTATGTAACTTCTACTCTTTTTCTTCATTAAATACTTATTTACAACTTAAATACATATTTTTGCAACCATCATCGATCTGCCTGTTCCACAGCCCTAGATGTGCATTAGCATAAAAAAAAATACATATTTCGCTGCCTTAGCAGTCGACTTGTGCAATGACGATAATTATTCTACTAATAAATGTAAGCGATTAAATGCATATACATTTGTGTATTTATTTCATAACAATTACCATAGAAATGCTAGGTTTTCTGACTTGCGTTCATCAGCTTTTTTACACGTGATTTTCCAGATAAAATTCCTGCGTGCGAAAACTACAGACTCTCGGGCAAAAGTCTCTGAGCAGGAAATATCTTTACTGTCAAGTTCTGTGAGCATTTGTAGAAAATGTCTACGCTTCATTACACGTCATTCCTTATAATCTGCATTTTATTTTGGTAGGATTGTCTAATTAACACCGTTAAAATGTACATTTTAAGATAGATAGCTATCCGCTTTAACTTCCCGAGGTGGCCAGAACCTGACGTAATTGTTTAACGCACATAGGTAGGAATTTCTCCCGGGTAGGAAAAAATGTTAGAACAACTGCTCGAGCGCCGACAGATGAGGAGAGTACGACTAAAGGTGGTGATGATGTCACAGGCATGCACACAGACGCCGCCGGGCTAGTCGCTGGAGACGTGGTTCTCGTGGAGGAGAGTGTGCCAGCGCTCGATCTTCTTGTCCTTGTTCTTCAGGCATTCGTACCAGTGCTTCAGCCGCTCACCTTTGGCGGTAATGCCCAGCTGGCATCCTCCTGTTGGGATTCAGACCATTCATCGACTGGTCATGTGATGGAACGTTTCAGTTCCACTTGTGACATTCATTATTGAGCAAAAATACCGTATTTATGGGAATATAAGCACCCCTCTAATTTTTCAGGCACAAAATACAAATAAAATTTTTTTGGCTAAATTATGCATTTTTTTTTCTTCAAAATACAAATATTTCTGTATTTAACAAACCTAACTTGTGACTTGTATCACTTCAATGTCGTTTCACTTAAAATATTTTTTAAATTATCTATTCTAGCGATAGGAACTACAGCTCCCATCATGCTTCACTGCTCACTAGTTCCCATGAGCCTCAGAGTAAAGATGACTGAGCTGGGTTTTTGTAAATATTACAACAGTATTGTTTTTCTCTGTGCAGCAGACAGAGCGATTTGATTGTGTTTGACTCCTGTGTTCTTCGTTTTCAACTGTTTTCTTTTTGCGGCAAAGCTTTTTTGCTTTTGCGAATTAGCGTTAGCCGTTAGCACGGGTCTCAGTTATGGATCAGGTCATAATTAGATGACTTGGATCGCAATCCCAAAAATCATAATTGTGACGTCACTAGATACGTACACATATACTATATTGACACACAAATTAGTGCTTTTAATCATCATGCTAACAATGCGCATTAGTTTGAGCTCAGTACGGAATAGAAAATCAATACCTATATAATCGTTGGATTTGCCAATGTCGTAGTCCCACACGGAGATATCCAGGGTCTTCTTGGCCAGCTCTGCGTGCTTGATGTCGTAGCTGAACTCCTGCGGAACACACACCAAATCGCAAAAGTAAACCGATCGGTCCAATTCCGTTCGCAGATAATCAATGACAATAATACGATAACAATAATCTAGACAAAAATGTAAATGATTTGTCAAGCTTAAGAGGTGTGCCCAATCCAAACGCCAACGGAGGTTTGTCATTTGGGCCGGGATTGGCGTTTGGTTTTCTCAAGGTTCGTTCGTAAATTCAAAACCAAGTTCTATCTTGAATTCAATCTGCGTTTGTAATTCGGGTTTTGTCCAAGCAAAAATACCGTAAAACCTCTAATATAACGCCACCTCTACTAGAACGTCACTATGACGGAAGGGTTGAAACATAGAATAGAACACTACCTCCAATAGACCACCACCCTTAACACACACACACACACACACACACATCCTTCTTACAACATAACAGGTTCATGTAAACATGTTTATGCTTTATTTTAAGGTTTGAGAAGAGTTGAAGAACTGCATGTAACACACGCAAGCTTCCCATTGGCTCTTCCCAGAAACGAGTTCATCTGACGATCTGGAGCTGCGTGATTGGCTCTATCTTCATGTTTCTCAAAGCCCCAGCGGACTGCAAATCAACAGTTGCATTTAATACTGTAACCACACGTTTGGCTTTATTTTTGTTTAAAGGAGTCAGTTAAATTAATTGTCTGGTATATTAATCGGATATTTATTGTGACCAACAAGTTGAAAACTTCACCACCACCCTGTAGTAGAACTCCACCTCTAATAGAGCGCCACCATGACGGAAGAGTTGGAAATTTGAACGCCATGGTGTTCTATTAGAGGTTTTATGACAACTTTCGCATTTGCAATTGGATTGTGGCACTATCGCAAAGGCAATCGCTAATCCAGCAATCCTTTTGAATTTTGTCTGGATTATTGTTACATAGACTAGATTAACGAATGAATTGTATAATAATCTAAAACCCTGGGATTTTCAAAAAAGAAATGTGCATGATGGAGCGAGACGTCACCTCGTTAAACTCTGGATTGAGAGTTTTCTTCTTAATCTGGGTTTTGTTCTTGGCTTTTTTCCCCATGTCAGGTCTCAGACATCTACACAAACGTGCACAGTTAGATACAGGTTCATTACGGCATAAAACTACAGGAAGAACAAGCACAATATGGTTTTTTAACATTATAATCTAAGCCAAAAATACATGGATAAACAACGATCTGATATTCTGAAATTATCAATAAACTCTCACAATATAAACTCGATAAACTCTCGATAAAATCTCATTATTCTCCAAATTTTCGTTTTATTTCGCTAAAATGTGTTGTTTTTTTTCGTTCTTTTTTTTGCCGGTAAACGAGGAATTCTCACATTTTGACGAAGGGGTCAGAATATCCGTTGGCGTCCATGGCGGCCAGATGAACGCAGCGTA
This sequence comes from Paedocypris sp. Pulau Singkep, assembly GCA_017309775.1. Classification (NCBI taxonomy): domain Eukaryota; kingdom Metazoa; phylum Chordata; class Actinopteri; order Cypriniformes; genus Paedocypris; species Paedocypris sp. Pulau Singkep. The sequence continues at coordinate 1,508,871 of MU204353.1, forward strand.
CCACGCCCACGATGAGGCGTCCCTGCTGTGTGCTGTACATCAGCGAGACCAGGATACGTCCTCTCTCCTCCAGCTCGCCGCCATCTTTCCCCGCCTGAAACACCCACAATGCACCACAACGCTCCAATCAGCTAGGATTCCCACTTAACCAGGGAAACCCAAAAAACAGGGGACGCATACTGCAGGGGGCGGGGCGAGTGAGGTGGGCGGGGCGACACCTTTACTTTACTTTACTTTACTTTACGTTACAGTGATCGCAGTGTGAAATGTGTTTTCGGGAAAGTATGAACACCAAAACATTGAAATAAACTCCAATCTTGAATTGGAATACAGTCTTTTTTTTTTACAACTCGACAGACTAAGGATAATCGTGTTTCATTGGGAGGCTAAATATTTGCAATTCTTTGCACTTTACTTTGTATGAATTTACAGTAACAACTATCCAAACATAACATTTTTATAAAGCCTATTTCTAATTTAAAAATATAGAAAGTGAATAAAAAAGTAGAAAATATAGAAACTAGCAATTTACTAGTTTATTTTCTTTACACATGGGCATTGTGTGTGTGTGTGTATATATATATATATATATATATATATATATATACCTACGTATATATTAATGTTTCGTGTAATAAATTGACGCTTATGTGTCTGTCTGACTTTAACAAGCAAATCATAATATTACATGAGATTGTGATCCACTCACAGTACATTGTATTTACAGAATTTTTACAGTTTCTGACACAATGTGTAAAATTAGATTAGATAAAGTTCGATTATAGCCATTCGTTTCACTCTAAATTCCCAGTCATTGATATTGTTTTTTATCTCAATTAATATCAAATACATGTTTTTTTTAATTCTTTTAACATAATAAACATTTTACCATAAAGCAATAAAACGGTAAAACAAAAACGTTGAAAAAAACACACACACAAAAAAAAAAACAATGATAATGTTAAGTGTTACCCAATCGAACGTAGAAAAGGAGAATCTTCATCAAATGAGTGAGAAATTTACACGAGACGGTAAAAAATACGAGACAAAACCGTGAGGAAAAAAAACAAGAAACGCAATTACGGGACAAATCAGTATTTCAAGGGACGAATGGCGACACTAAAATCTGTCTCTCACCTCGTCCTCGTACAGGGCGATTCCTCGCGCTCCGCCCGCTCCCGCCGTCCTCTTCGTCTGAGGAAGAGATGCGCGGCTCAGCGTGTGCTTTATCGTAATCTCACCTGGATTTATCGTAAACTCACCTGGACCACGCGCTCCAAACACACATTGAAGTTCTTCTTCTGGTTGACCTTCAGCTTCTTCAGCGCCACCCGCGTCTCTCCGATGAACTCGTTGTGGCCGAACTTGTCCTCGTCGCACACTGATATTCTGCGTTTTTCAGCAGGAAAATGCGTAAAAAGATTGACAGCGGTTTGAAAAACGGATGTTTGAGAGTGAGTGAGGGATTTCTGTAGTAGATTTCTGGATTTTTGAATGACAACCAAACGTTCACAAAATTACAAAAAAAAAAAAAACGTTAGTTGACGCAATTAGACCTTTTCAAATTTTCAAAGCATTATTTTGTCTGAATGGAAAGCGAAGTGTCATGATAGAGATGATATAAAGCGTTTACTGTTCACTCTTTATGATAAACTTCCTGTGTTCCTCATTTTTTTACTTGCTTTGTGTAAAACATCTCCCCATGGTTTTCTCCCTAATGAGATTAGTGCCAAAAAAAACGCCAAAATTTCGCCAAAAAAAAAATGGATGAAAATGCTTCACATTTACGTTTTTTTTTTTTTTTTTTTTTTTTTCCTTTGCAACGTTTTCGCTTGAAACTTTTTTTCCTGCTTCATATTTTTTTGCCTTCGGGCACTAGCTTCACGTGGGGGCGGCCCTTACTCTGATTGGCTGGTGAGAATATGAGAAAAAAAAACAAGTCGCAAACCAAAAAGGCGAAGATCGCAAGCAAAATTATTTTTTTATTATTTCATATTATTATTATCAATAATTATTTTATATTATTATTTATTAAATTATTTCTGAATGATTTTCAGGTGTAGCGAACTCAGGGCGCGGCAGGAAGTGGGTTCAGACCTGAGCGTCTTGCGCTGCATGTCGTCGTCCGTCAGGCCGTGATACACCAGGGTCTCGTTCCAGCTCGGGTTCCTCGTGTTCCTCAGCGTCTTGGTGCGCAGTTTAGTCGACTGCACAAACCACATCACACGCCGTTACCTGCAGCTAGTCTAATAACTCCAGTAAATTACTGTCTCTTTATTCGCTACACATAGGTTTTCTGTCGTAACCAATGTTAACTTATAACTGACACACACACACACACACACACACACACACACACACACACACACACACACACACACACACACACACACACACACACACAC
>MU204353.1:1568972-1580496 GCA_017309775.1 Paedocypris sp. Pulau Singkep
AGTCGGGGAAAAAATGAATCCGCGAATATTTGTAATAAAGAAAAAAAATCCGCGATACAGTGAATCCGCGATAGTCGTTTCATTTCTTTTTTTTTCATTTAATTTCATTTATTTATTGTCATTGTCACAAAAACAACGAAATTGCGTTTGGAGCATTCATTCTTTTCACAGAAGTAAAAAAATAAATAAATAAAAAAAATAAATAAATAAAATGCACAGTTCTAGCAGCATCAGATAAGTAAAGTGCTTTAGACAGGGATCAGAGAATTATGTTAAGTGCAGTTACTGTATGCATTACTGTATAATAATAATAAAAGAAGCCAAAAATAGAAATGTACATCTGCATAAAAATCTGGGTCTCTTCAGACGCCGTGTGTGTGTGTGTGACGTGCGTGTGTGTGTGTGTGTGTGTGCAGGAGTGAGGAGCAGTGTCTGGTGCGCAGTGGTCTGGTGCAGCTGATGGATCGTCTGTGTAGTCTCAGCAGTCAGAGGGACTGCAGCTCCAGCGAGAAGCAGACCAAGAAGCAGAAGGTGGCCACCATGGCCTGGGCGGCGTTCCAGGTGCTGGCCAACCGCTGCATCGAGTGGGAGCGCGTGGAAGGTGAGGAGCGTTTGGCGATTGGCTACATTTTTAAAGTTGTCTGTTTTGAACTTTCAGACCTCGGAAATAACGTTTTGGAAAGAAGTTGTAGGTTCAAAGTTAAAGTTCAGCACGTTGAAGTCGAAGCGGGTCCAAACTACAACTTCAAAAACTCAAGCCCAAACACAAAACATTGCAAATCAAACTTCTAGCATTTCAATTCAAACTCAAACTTTGGAAAACTTTGGAAGTTTGAAGTTTGAAGTTTAAAATTCTAATTGAAAATGTTGATGTTCACCTTTGGAGTTTGCAAGTCTGACGTTGAAGTGAGAGCGAGTATCATTTTTGGAAGTTTGAAGTTTTAAATGGAAGTTTTTAGTTTGAAGTTTAAAATTTAAATTAGATATGTATACATTTACCTTTGGAGTTTGGAAGTGTGAGCTTGAGTTTGAATTTTAGAAGTTTGCAAGTGTGACATTGAAGTGAGAACGAGTGTCAACTTTGGAAGTCGATGTTTGAAATGGGAATTTTTTGGGCTTGAGTTGTTGAAGTTATAGTTTGAGAGTTCAAATTCAAAAGTCTGAGCTTGAAGTCGGTGCAAGTTTGAAGTTTGAAATGGAAATTTGCTGTTTAAAAGTTTGAAGTTGAGTTTGTAAGATTGAGCTTTAGCTTGAGTTGAAAGTTGAAGTTTGCAAGTCTAACACTGAAGTGAAAGCGAGTTTGAACTTTAGATGTTGAAATTTGAAATAGAAATATAAAGTTTGAGCTTGATTTGCAATTTTTTATGTTTGAGCTTGAGTTTTGGAAGTTGTAGTTTGAGAGTTCAAAGTTCGGAAATCTTGAAGTCGGAGCGAAGTTTGACTTTGAAAATCTAAATTGGAATTGTAGAAGTTTAACTTTGGAGTTTGGAAGTTTTGAAGTTGTGATGTACAAATTTTGAGTTTGAAGAATGTTGCGTTTTGAAATCCACTGTAAAACTGAATTTTAAACGTGACATTGATTTAAAACTTACACTGCGAGTCTTGGATTGGAACCCGTTGCCGTGTGTATCCAGGGGGCTCGGCCGACGCAGTGCATTCTGGTCTGGCACGTCAGGTGTCCAGCTTACTGACCAATCACCTGGCCCGAGCCACAGACTGCTGCGGGAACCAGGCGGCGGGAAACGACGCGCTGCAGGACGTGCTCAGCCTTCTGAACGACCTGTCCAGGTAACGGCTCCATCAGATCTAGGGCGGGGCGATTCATCGAAAAATAACCAAAATCGAAATTTAGACCTTATAGTTATTTACATTTTTTCCGCTTGTTTATTTCAATTACTTTCCCTTTAAGAAAACTTTGGAATGTGGAGTCACGCTCCGCTCATGGAGTGAATCAGCGGCTTGACTTGTGCAAAAAAAGAAAAGTTGTCTCCGTCGTTTGGAAACATTTTTGCTTCAGGAATGATGACAGAACAAAAAGAATAGAATAGATAAAGAATAGAAATACGATAAAACGAGATATAAAGATAAAATGTGAAATATGAATAATAATAATACTAAATTGCCAACATAAAATACAATTCTATAACGTAGAAGTGAGTAAAATACAAATAAAGTACATAAAAGTGACTCCAGAAAGTGTCACTGTCACTTTTTGTATTTCATTTCTTTTCACTTTTCTATGTGCATTATGTTCAACTCGTCTATTTTTACCGTTTAATGCCATATCTTCGCGCTAATATTTATTGCTTGTGACTTTTTACTTATTTGTATTATACTGAAAAGTTCTTGCAGATGTACATTCTTATTTGTGTTTCTTTATATTAATTTATATTTCTCTTTTGTGTGAGCAACTGTTACCGGAAAAGCAGTTTTGAATCAAATCGAATCGAATCGAATCAAATCGAATCGAATCGAATCAAATCGAATCAAATCGAATCAAATCGAATCAAATCGAATCAAATCGAATCAAATCGAATCAAATCGAATCAAATCGAATCAAATCGAATCAAATGAATCGAATTGAATGGAATTGAATTGAATTGAATTGAATTGAATCAGTGATCCAGAAAGTGTTTGTAAAAGTCCTAATGGCCCCGCCCTATGAAGCTCCACCCACCAGCCGCTCTGTTCCTCAGGAGCCACATCGGCCGGGCCATCCTGAGCCAGCCGGCCTGCGTCTCCAAGCTCCTGTCCCTGCTCCTGGACCAGCGCCCCTCGCCCAAGCTGGTGCTGATCATCCTGCAGCTGTGCCGCGCCGCGCTGCCCCTGATGAGCGTGGAGGACTGTGGGAAGGTGGCGCTGCCCTCATGGAGCTACGCCACCCACGCGCTGGACGCCGAGCAGCAGGACGCCACCGACCCGGCCTTCCGCATCGCGTCCCTGCTGCTGGCCAAACTGGCCGACTATGTGGTGCCAGGTGCGGAGACGCCTCTCGTTACCAAATGTACCGTATTCTCTGGACTATAAGCCGCTACTTTTTTTTCACGTTTTGAACCATGCGGCTTATACAAAGGTGCGGCTATTCTGCTGGGTTTTTTTCACCACTAGGGGCGCTCTGAGCAGATATAATTTTTATGAGTTTTAATCAGCAAAGTTGCTGCCGTGTTAAAATGCAGGTTAGGGAAGGATCTGTTTAGTTACACACATGTACATTTACAATTCAAAACCGTTCTGTTCCTGTAGTAAATACAGTGAAACCCTGGTTATATGTTCCAAGCCCGACCACAATAGGTGATAATCCGCATTTACGTATTTACTTAACACTTATTCAGACTTTTAAAACAATTTTTTTTCCACGTAGTATTCTTTATTAAAGTAATGTTGACAAACATCTCAGTACAAAAATCACAGGAACAGATAATAGTAATAGTCTAGATCTATCTATCTATATCTATCTATATCTATCTATATCTATCTATATCTATCTATATCTATCTATCTATCTATCCATCTATCCATCTATCCATCTATCCATCTATCCATCTATCCATCTATCTATCTATCTATCTATCTATCTATCTATCTATCTATCTATATCTATCTATGTCAGTCTGTCTGTCTATCTGTTGTACTCTCCATCTATCTATCTATCTATTTATCTATCTGTCTATCTATCTATCTATCTGTCTGTCTGTCTGTCTGTCTGTCTGTCTGTCTGTCTGTCTGTTTATCTTTCTGTATCTATCTATCTGTCTGTCTGTCTGTCTGTCTGTCTGTCTGTCTGTCTGTCTATCTATCTGTATCTATCTATCCATCCATCCATACATACATACATCCATCCCCCCAGCATCTGACAAATATAATAGAGTAAAGTAAAGAAAAGAAAAGATGTTCCTGAAAATACAATTCATTTTGTGTTACACTACTGCGTTACAGCTAAATCTAATATATTGTATTATTGTAATACATTACTTTTGTAACTTATGGTTTATTGTAATACATTACTTCTGTAACTTGGTTGCTACTCCCAAACATGATCGGGGATCGTTAAAAATCCGCAGATTTTCTAGCTTCTCAAATATGGAGCGGTCAGAACGCTGAAGTCAGTGTCGTTGTGCGAGGCATCTTGAGGATGCGGTCCTGATGTGGATCTCCTCCGCAGGTTGCCAGACGTTGCTCTCTCCCAGCTCCTCTGAGCCGGACGCCGGTCTGAGCCGCTCGTCTCCCAAGAGCAGCAGCAAGAGCGAGAGGGAGAGCGGCGAGGAGTGTGAGGCGGTGGACGGCAAGCTCTCCATCTTCATCCACAAGAGAGAAGACCAGTCGTCCCACGAGGTGCTGCAGCCGCTGCTCAGGTGACACGCCCTGCCAAACGTCATCACGTCCATCGCAAAGGCGTCGTGGACAGATTGCATGGCATTGGAAAAAACATGGCGAAAGAAAAACCTGTAGCAAGCTTGCGAGTAAGAAAGAGGGTAGAAACGAGTGGAAAAGCTGGACCAAGTAAAACGCGATTCTACTCTTGCTTTTACCCCTCTACCGTATAAACAGACTCTATAAACCAAACATGAAGTCGTAATTACTGGGGTGTAGAAATCCTCTTCTTAAGTATTATTTCAGGATATAATTATACAATATACATTTTATTAATGTTTTTCAGTTCATTTTTTAAAAGAATTAATTTGGTTGGAAAGTTAGTAGGTATGTGTTGGTTTGCAGAGAATGACTCTAGTAAAGGGTCAATCAAAGCTATTTTGACTATAAATAATGATTACTGCTTATTTTAAAAGTATCTCATGATTTAATAAAGTAAGTTTATTTGTGAGTTTTTTATTTGTTAGTTTGGCCATTAAAATTTACAAGGACAAGAACTGTTTGTTGAAAAATTGTAGCAAGCTTGCGAGTAAGAAAGAGGATAGACACGAGTGGAAAAGCTGGACCAAGTAAAACGCCATTCTACTCTCCGCGCGGTTTTAATCCAGCATTTACATGACTCTGCAAAACTCTCGGGGCGGAGCTTAAATCGGGGCGGAGCTTCAGGCGGTTTCCCGTCTGCTCATTACCTGCACTAGAACAGTGGATGTGAGTCAGGCTGCAGTCGAGCTTTTAACATCAGAAAATAAACAGGGAGAATGAGTGATTAAACGGTAAAGTAAGTCTTCTGTCAACTTGGACACTTTCATACCTGAAAAAGGATTTTATTCTGAAGTGTGCGGCACTCAGCAAACAATATACAGCAAATATCTTAGTTGATAATACAACATCATAATAATGTGTGTTTTTAAAGCCGGTAGATTGCTTCGACTAGGTCATTTAGTAGTATCAAGTATCAAGTATCAAGATAGTAGTATAGTAGATAGTTCTTTTAAAATAAAACTAAGAAAGAAAAAAAAATAGTTTTAATAATATTTTAAATGTTGCACCAGTAATACAAAGTGCCTTAGAAGTAAGGTTTAAAATTTCAGCACAAACATTTAACTAAAACACAAATATTAAGGTTCAATTATTATTATTATTATTATTATTATTTAACTCACCACAATCAAGCCAAACATTTTTTTTTTACATTTTTTAATTTTGCAACAGCTCCCCTAGTGGTCACTGCACTGGAAACACCATGTGGTGATTAATCGCTGCCACCTGGTGATCCTATTAAATATTACAAGTGTGTACTTGTACCAAAAAAACAAAAAAAAAAACAAACAAACATTAAAGTGCCTGTAAACCAGTGGTTCTCAATTTTTATTTTGGTCGCACCATTTTTTTAAACCTGTGGAATAATTGTGCGCGTTTTATTTTCGTGAGTGGAGATGCCACTGTAACAGTAAACGCGTGTGTGTGTGTTGTTTGTGATTGTGTGCAGCAGCTCTGAAGGTCGGCCGTTCCGTCTGGGCACTGGAGCCAACATGGAGAAGGTGGTGAAGATGGACCGAGACATGACCAAGGTGACAGCGGGTTCCTCCACGTCCTCGTGGATCAAGTCTTCTCATGTTTAGCAGTCTTAACAATTCACATTAAAATTCAAAAACATTTTGTTAGTTCCAGGGGGACGTTGCTATCCAACAATTGCTCTCAGGAGGAAAAATAGAGGATAGAAATAATAGTAAAATAAAATAATTACATGCATTACCCCTCTACCGTATAAACATACTCTATTAACAAAATAAGAAATCGTAATTACTGGGGTGTAGAAATTCTTTTCTTAACTCTTATTTCAGGAAAAAGGTTTTTTTTTTATTTAATATCGTTTTTCAGTTCATTTTTTTAAAGAATTAATTTGGTTGGAAAGTTAGTAGGTATGTGTTGGTTTCCAGAGAATGACTCTAGTAAAGGGTCAATCAAAGCTATTTTAACTATAAATAATGATTAATACTGATTTTAAAAGTATCTCATGATTTAATAAAGCAAGTTTATTTGTGAGTTTTTTATTTGTTAGTTTGGCCATTAAAATTGTTATTGGTAATGACAGTCAATAGATCTGTTGATCTTCACTTTTTTAATCCAATGTTCCTATAATAAGAGCTTCATTATAAATAAATGTTCAATTAAATTAAATTATGAAGTGATGGATAATCCATTATGGATCTCTCGGGTCACTTTTTAGGTTTTTTTTTTCTATTTGTTGTTTTCTATCTCTTTTTAGTGCGTCTCGCTCGCATGCATAAAAAGTGCTGGACGATTGTAATAAATACATTTCTCTGCATGTTTTGCCATGTATAATGTGCATATGTCAGTAAAAATTTGAATTCGAATTGAAATTCTAATTCAAATTTTTTTATTCATATTCAAATTTTTTAATTCAAATTATAAAATATTCAACTCATAAATTGTGTCCTATCAAGATGTAACGGGTGTGGTCGATGTTCTCCACGTGTGACCTTTGACCCCGAGCGCTGGTTTCAGAGCGGCTGCTGTGAGGTCATCACCGAGGAGGCGTCGTCCGCTCTGAGGAAAGCCAATAAATGGGCTCAGTCGGGGCTGATCGTGAGCGTGGGACCCCCTCAGGAGAGCGCGGGGCCGGACACGCCCGGAGCCACACCCAGCGGAGACAAGAAGAAGACGGCCCAGTCCACGGTGTGTCGAGAGCGCAACGCAGAGCTGGCCCGGTAGGTTCCTCTCTCCTGGCCTCCAGAGTTCAATTTTGACGAAGATTTTTTATTTATAATAATAATAATAATAATCAAGGTTCTTACGGGCGCTTGAAATCCTTGAAAAGGCTTGAATTTCAATAATGTGTTTTCAAGGCCTTGAAAATGCTTGAATTTTAAATGAAGTTCTTGAAAATGCTTGAAATTCTACAGTGGAATCCAGATAACTTCTGGTTTCACAGACTGAGAGTGAGACAGAGAGAGAGATAGAGAGAGAGAGAGAGAGAGATAGAGAGAGAGAGAGAGAGAGAGAGAGAGAGAGAGAGAGAGACGGGCTGAAAGAGAGAGAGAGACAGGCTGAAAGAGAGAGAAAGAGAGTGAGAGAGAGAGACAGACTGAGAAAGAGAGAGAGACAGACAGACAGAGAGAGAGAGAGAGAGAGACAGATAAATAAAGTGAGTGTGTGAATAAACAGGTGGTGATCACTATGATCCAGGTCTGATTAAAAGTGCAGAAAGTGTGAATCACAAACACCTTCATCGTTGCACGCTTGGTTACACTTGGTGTGCAACTAAAACACACTTTGCTACAAATGGAGATAAAGTGGCAGATGGTGTCATTTCTGACTTGAAACAATGTTAGAATACTAAATTTGCCTATAATGTTAGTAAGGTCTACTAAAATGTAATGCCCATTTTTTTTTCCACCTCTACTACAAAACTTTCTCCCAAAATTGTAATGTTTCATTTTGATTGTGTTTAGTCATAGTTTTAAACATTCATTTTAACTGTGACCTTGAACAACACCTTGAAAGAGCTTAAAGTGCTTGAATTACATTTTTCAGAAAGTGTAGGAACCCTGAATAATACCTTTTATTTAACCTTTTATTTTTATTTAATTTAGTTTTAGTCGTAGTCTTTTGACTAAAACTCAGTTTAGTTTTAGTCCCAATTTAGTCGTCTTAATTTTAGTTTTCGTCTAATTTTAGTCGACTTAATACTACAACATTTTAGTCGACTGAATGACAGTATAGATTTAGTCAACAAAAACATAAGTGCTATATATTCTATGTTTACTAAAGTTGCTATGTCTAAGAAATCTGAATTCGTAGTTAACTATGAACATATAAAATATTTACAAAGATCCTGCGTATTTGGAAAAACATTTATTTTCCAAATCCACTCCAAATAAATGTATTCTCACAAATGAAACTCCAACAAAGAGAAAAATAAATGCAGTAAAATAAAATTATAAGTAACGGTGGCACGGTGAAAAATAGAAGTTTATTGAATAGAATAGAATATTGCGTCTGCACCCGCCTTTCTCCACAAACTCGGATTGTGATTGGACGTCGTCACTAAAGGCATTTTTGTTTTGTTTTTATCCGTTGACGAAAGTGTCAATCAATGTAGTTGTGGTTTTCGTCCCTGAGCGGGAGTTTTTATCGAGTGCTGACGTGACTGGCCCGCAGGTCTGACCCGGTGCGGCCCTTCATCAGCGGACACGTGGCTAACAGCATGGCTGCGGAGATCATCGCCCTGCTCCACAGCCTCCTCACCGCGCCCGAGTCCAACACCGCCCAGATCTGGACCAGCACGGCCGAGAAGGTCTCAGCTCCATTCACCGATTAAGTGTATTTATAAAGTGCTTTCAAGGGGACTTTTATTATGCATTTTAGGGTCAGAAACCCCAAAAAATGTGTGTGTGTGTGTGTGTGTGTGTGTGTGTGTGTGTGTGTGTGTGTGATAGGGGTGTGTTATGTCTCGTTGCAATGAAGCAAATAGTATTTGATCTTTCTGACTTTTTTTTTTTTTTTTATATATTTTTAAACTTTTAACACACGTCAATTTCACCAAGAACATAATAGGAGGGTTACAGAAAGATATGGGAACTTGGGAAAAGATTTAATAAAACTACTGATTTTTGTTGAATAAATTGAACTTAAATGACTATTTCTGTGAAGGATGGAAGGGGTGGGAAGAAAGAGAAGGATTAAATGGAATGAAAGGGAAAGGACTGGAAGAAAAAGAAGAAAAGCAAGAATGACACGGATTGGATGAAACGGGAGGAAAGGAAGTAACAAGTAGCAAGGCAACAATGGAAGAGAAGGATAGAAAGGAAAAGATAGGAATGGAAGGATGAGAAGGACAAGAATCAGGGAAAAAATACTAAGAACGGAGGGAGGAAAACAAGGCAATGAAAGGGAAAGATCAGAAACAAGAGCGAACGAAAGATTGGGAAAGATGAGAAAGAAGAGAAGGATTGAAAGGACTGGAGGAACGGAGCAAGTGAAGGATGGGGAGGATTGGAAGGGGAGAATGAGATGAAAAGATGGAATGAGAGAAAAGAAGAGAAATAAGGGAAAGAAGGGACAAAGATTGGGAAGGATGTAAAGGACTGGAAGAATGGTAAGAGATAGATAGAAAGGAAAGGATAGGAGTATTGGAAGAGAAGGATGAGATGGTTGGAATCAGGAAAAGGGAGGGAAAGGATGGGAACAAGGCACAGAAAGGGAAGGATCAGAAAGAAACAGAAGGATGTGAATGAAGATAAAAAGATAAGGATGGAAAGAACGTGAAGAACATGAAGCAGGTGAAGGATGTGGAGGAAAATGAGCAACGAAAAATGGGAAGAGAAAGATTGGGAGGATGGAAAAGAAGGGATGAAAGTAGAAATGGGCGAGTCACAGAGGGGAAGTAAGTGAAGGACAGGAAGGAAGGGATTATGGTGATTGATGAATAAAAAAAAAAGGAAGAGTGATTAGAGTGATGGAGGAAGAGTCACGTGACGGTTCTCTTGCCCGGTCAGGTGCTGTCGCGAGCGCTGATGTTCATCCCCCAGCTGGGCAAACACGCCGAGAGCATCCTGGAGGGCGGGACCAGCAGTGGGCGGCGGCTAGCCAAGCTGCAGGCGATTGGTCGACAGGCGGTGGCGGCGCTGTGCGCGCTCGGCGGCTTCAAAGAAACCATCAAGATCGGCTCTGAAGTGCAGGTGAGGCCGGAAGCTCCGCCCCCTCAGCCCCGCCGCTGACCCGCCTCTGTGCGCAGGTGGTGGGGAAGGGCGTTCTGGACGGCGTGGGCGTGGTCATGTCCATCAATGAGCAGGAAGGCATCGCCACCGTCAGGTTCCCTTCCGGAGAGTTCCGACACACCAGCAAAGCCTCCGATATACTCACTGTAGCCGTGTCACGCCTCTGCACGCCACGCTCTGAGGTGAGCACACACACACACACACACACACACCAACGTAACTAGTTACATAAACACACACACACTTACACGCACACATACACATGCAATTAGTCACATAAACTCACACACTCGCGCACACACACAAAACTAGTCACATAAACACACACTCTCTCTCTCACACACACACTCGAAAACAGTTACACACAATAAACACGCTGAAAACAGTCACACACACACTCGCAACTAGTCACACACTCCATACAACCTGACACACGCTCACACACAAACACACGCATCAATCACACAAACACACAAACACACGCATCAATCACACAAACACACGCATCAATCACACAAACACACGCATCAATCACACAAACACACGCATACAGATGTGGCAGTAAAAAATGCGCGCGTGAATGAAAGTGATCTCGCTTCTGCTTTCTGAAGAGAGAATATTTATTAGTGGTGAGATAAGGGAACAATTTTACATGTAACAAGTTTGTAAACACATTTTAGTTTGAGAACACTTTCATTAACGTCATGGCAACAGGATTTGGATGAGACGTCTAAATTGATTCATTTTCATTTAAATTCAGATTAGTATCAATACAGTTAGTGCACAAAAATGCGGGGAAAACGGCAAAAAAAAAAAACGCGCTGTGACGAAGTGTAAAGCTAAGTGCTCAGTCAGCTCAGTCAGTAGAGTGCTGGTGTTTGAAACACTGGATCATGGGTTCGATTCCGAGGGAAAGCAGGAACTAGTTGTGAAACGTAAGTCCCTTTTTTTTTTAGCACACACACCACACACACACACACACACACACTCTCTTTCTCTCTTCTCTTCTCTCTTGAGTCCTTTAGCTCGTGTCCAATAAAAGAGAAGATATTTTCGTGATTCAAGATGATCGTGTGATTTGATGGTGTGGTGCGTTTGCCAGGCGCTGCCGCTGCACAAGCTGTCCATCACAGAGAAGGTGGTGCAGGCGGTGCAGTCCCTGCTGCTGCCACAGGAGGGCAGTCTGTCCATACACACCTCGCTGCCCGCCTCCGGAGACGGATCCAGCCCCGTGATGGCCGTGGTGCGTCTGCTGGCGGAGATCAGGACCAGGTGGGCGGGGCGGGGCTGGGCTGGGCGGGGCGGGGCGTGGCTGGGCGGGGCAGTGAATTGGGAGGATTGGAAGAAAAGGTGGGAAGGAAAAGATGAGATGGAAGGGAATGAGGAAAATGGAGGGAAAGGATGGGATC
>MU204353.1:1618200-1632115 GCA_017309775.1 Paedocypris sp. Pulau Singkep
TTTTTTTTTTTTTTTTTTTTTTTTTTTTTTTTTTTTTTTTTTTTTTTTTTTTTTTTTTTTTTTTTTTTTTTTTTTTTTTTTTTTTTTTTAGAAATACTGTATAAATATTAAATCGTGAAATAAAGGTCCACAAACTACCAATAAAAAAAATATAGACGAATAATCTCGGTACATTGAGTGTGAATTACGTGTTCCATATATTTATTTAGTACGTAATAATTGTTTGAGCAAAATATAATCGCGAGAATAATCGAAAATGACTTGATAGATTAGTCGATTAATTACATTTCATTAATCGATAAGAAAATAATCGTTAGTTGCAGCCCTTTCTGTATATATTTTATTGATTTACTAACAGATCTATTTATTAATTCTACGTTTTGAATGTGTCATGATGACGAATAAAATGAGCTATTTAGAACTATTTCTAAAAAATCTTTTGAGATATTTCTAATCACTCTAAAGGGAGTAAAGGATGTGGACGCACCTGACGGACTCGGCCAGAGGTTTCGTGGAGTTCTCGGAGACGAAGACGTGGCAGGCGAATCTTTTCTCCGCAGGATGTTTGCTAATGAAGCCGAAATACCTGCCACACAAAGGCACATCTGTCATCCTACTGATGTGATTCTGTGTTCCAGCTGTTCCGCTTGCTCTTACTTCCTGTTCCGGGGATGGTAGCCGCAGAACGAGACGTTTTTCAGCTGGAAGAAGTGGCTGTACTGGCAACTCTGTGGAGTTCAGGTTCAGGTTCATTTATAGAGCGCTTTTCTTAGTTACTGACATACGCAAATCATCAGGAAGAAATAGTCTTTAAAGACGAAAAATCCGTCCGTTGTTCATCTGTGTTCCGAAATGAGGAAAATGAGTCGGTTAATAAAGAAAAATGGAGTGAACATCTGGATTCAGCAGGTGAATTGTCATTACTGTGGCTCCAATTTAAATTCTTGACACAGTAGGAACAATTTGTTGTATAATAATGTTGTGTTATACATGAATAATAATGTTGTATTTTACTTTCTTTATTTTACTGGGTTTAAGTTATATTTTTATCTATTTTTTTCTTCATTTTCTTCATATTAGAATCATATATTATCTATTTTTTACTGTATTGTGTTGTATTTTTTTTTTATCTTTATCTTCATTTTTATTGTATTTCTTTGCTCGCTTGCACCCCAACCCAAATGTTTAAATTCTGGACAATTGGAAAATACATTTCTGTGTATTACTGTAGTATTGTAATACAGTAAATTCAAATTTTAATGGTCATGTATACATTATGCATGGTACATCATGCAATGAAATGTATTTTTACAATCGTCCGGCATTTAAACATGTGGTGGACATGCGAGAAAGAGAGGCAATAAAAAGATAAGAAATAAAAACTCAATAAAATACTAAAATACTTAAAAGTAGGATAAAGAGTAAATAAGGATAAAAAAAAGAATAAAAACAAGGAACAAACTATGAAGATGAAGAGAAAAAGATAAAAATACAATAAAATGGGCGAAATACAAAAAAAAAGGTGTAATGTGTAGGTGGCAAATCAAATTTGAATTTGATAATCTTCTGAGAACAAAAAATAGTCTTAAAAGAAGAAAAATGTCCATTGTTCATCTGTGTTCCAAAATAAGGAAATAGTCAGTTAATAAAGAAAAATGGAGTGAACATCTGGATTCAGCACATGAAATCGTCATTACTGTGACTCCAATTTAAATTCTCGATACAGTAGAAATAATTTGTTCTATAATAATGTTGTATTTTAGTTGTCTTTATTTTACTGGGTTTGAATTATATTTTTATCTACTTTTTCTTTATCTTTTTTTTTTTTATTTCTTTTTTTGTATTTGATTCATATTTTATCTGTATTTTTACTGTGTGGTATTTTTTTTTTTTAATCTTCATTTTTATTGTATTTCTTTGCTGGCTTGCACCCCAACCCCCATGTTTAAAATCTGGACCATTGGATCCAGAATTTAAAAGTAGCATTAAAATAGGATAAATAGTAGAGTAAATGAGGGTGAAAAAAAGAATAGAAACAAGGAACAAACTATGAAGATGACGGGAAAAAAAAAGATAAAAATACAATAAAATGAGCAAAACACAAAAAAAGTGTAATGTGTAGGTGGCAAATCAATTCAGAATGTGATGATCTAGTGAGATTAACGTGTGAAGAGGCCTGACCCCGTCCAGATCGTCCTGCACCGTCATCTTCAGGCCCTTCACGCTGATCTCCAGGACGCAGAACGGAGGTGGATTATAATGCACGGTCAGTCTCCTGTTCATCGCCACCTACAATAATCCAGGATAATCCAGAGAGAAGATGTTAAGAAAATAGAAACATAGATATAGTTATCAGGGGTGTAAGGTACTTGAGTAAATGTACTTTGTTACTTTACTTAAGTATGTTTTTGGCTACTTCGTACTTGCACTGAGTATCAAAAATATAAGCAACTTTTACTCTCTACTCCACTGCATTTGTGATTGAGTAGCAGTACTTTTCACTTCACTACATTTGAGCGGACACTTTTCGTTACTCGTTACATTGTAATTGTGCACGACAGTCCGGAATCAATTTATACCGCGGGCGGACGAGGCGAATATCGCCATCTTTAGGTTGCTGAAGGTAATGGAGGCTATTTGTCAATTAGAAACCACAAGAACGCGAATTAGTGACGTAAAAATGTGTTTTACAAATGTTATTATATAATATATAACTTTAAATAATGCATATAATATATAATTTACTAATCAGATTGATCATTTTATTTTATATCTACTTGCAAATTTAAGTGATTGAGACTGACTTTTTGATCTTTTTATCTACTTTGTTCTACAAGTTTTCAAACATTGAGGTTAAACAATAGTTTGTTTTCACATTTATTTTATTTTTTTTTTGGCCTATAATGAGCACGAATAGAAATACTTCTTAATAATTAAGTTATTTTCAAATTGGATACTTTGCTACTTTGACTTGAGTCTTTTTGAAATTGGTGACTTGTTACTTGTATTGGAGTAAATTTTACAGTAAGTATCTGTACTTTTACTCAAGTAGGGCTGTCCGGTACTCTTTACACCCCTGATAGTTATTAACATGTATAGTTCAAAGAAAGTGAAATACACATCACTTCATATTGAGATTCCCTGTCACGTGATTGGTCGTGTCGCATAGTCTGACCACGCCCCTTATTTTTAAACCAATTATTTCACAATGTTCGCCTCTTATTATTAACCAGTTAGATTTCTACTTTTTAATCTATTCATGGCGTCTACGCTTTTATTGACGTTCATGTGTGTGAACTACGAGGCCTTGGGATAATGTTATAAAGAAACGCATTCAGGCCTCAATCTTGATTTATCACGCTGTGTTGACAATTTTTTTTTAATATAATCAATATTTCAATAATAATCGACTTTTCATCATTACTAGAATCTCATTATGACAGTGGATATGTTCACAACTCGATGTTTTGCTTCGGCCCAGCTAGTCTTTCTGAGCTTGTTTGTTTGCAACATTTATTTATTGTTGTTTTTTTCTTTTCTTCCTTTTGCATTTTTGCATTTTAGATTTAAGACTCTTTAGATTTCTCTCTCTCTCTCTCTCTCTCTCTCTCTCTCTCTCTCTCTCTCTCTCTCTCTTTGTTACTATCTATATGGTCTATCTATCCATCCATCCTACTATTTGGTTACTATCTATATCTGTCATCTGTCACTCTCTTTCTCTCTCACTCTCTCTCTATTTGTTACTATCCATAATCTATCTATCCATCCATCCATCTATATCTGTCACTATGTCATCTGTCTCTCTCTATTTGTTACTATCTATATCATCTCTATCTATTTGTCTGTCTGTCTATCTATCTATCTATATCATCTCTATCTATCTATCCATCTATCTATCAATCAATCAATCAATCTATATCTGTCACTATATGTCATCTGTCTCTCTCTATTTGTTACTATCTATATCATCTCTATCTATTTGTCTGTCTGTCTGTCTATCTATATCATCTCTACCTATCTATCTATCTATATCTGTCACTAACTATATGTCATCCGTCTCTCTTTATTTGTTACTATCTATATCATCTCTATCTATTTGTCCGTCTGTCTGTCTGTATCTGTCTGTCTATCTATCTGTCTATCTATCTATATCATCTCTATCTATCTATTTCGTCTGTGCATCATCTCAAACCCGCGGCTAACCTTCTGCATGGCGGCACACAGTACGTCGCTGCCCTTGTGATGCGGCACTTGAGCGGATCCCAGGAACTTCAGCCTGAATCTCTCCATCCACTCAGCGCCTCCTGCAAAGCCAGCACAGGTGGAGCGAGACCTACATAAAGCAGAGAGAGAGAGCGGCGAGGACTCCAGTACCGGTCAAGCTGGCGTCCTGCTCCCTCAGCACCTCGCTGGCGTAGAAGGCGGGGAAGACGCCCCGAGCCCCCGTCCTCATGTTGTAGCCCAGGAACCAGAAGTCCTCACCCTGGAGCTCCACCAGCAGAGGGTCATTCAGCTCCAGCTCCAGCTCGTCTTCATGTCGAGGAACGAACCTGCCCAGCAGACCAGACCAGCAAAGAGTACTTGAGTAGAAGTGCGAAGAATGACGGTACAAATGGCTCCTTCACAAGTCACCAATTCCACAAATGCTTTGTAAAGTGTGTCGTGAAGTATCTCGTTTTAGTATCCAATTTTTATTTTTTGGTCCAAAATCCATCAATAGACATTCCGTCCAGCAAACCGTTTCACATAAAACTGACCAAAATATAATTTAGGCCCAAAAACACCAAAACATGTAAAAAAAAAAAAAAACAAGAAATTCTTTATTTGTGAGGTTTTATTTCCTAATATACAAATGACATTATACGCCTCAGTGTGTCAAAATGCTAGAATGACATTGATAAAAAAAATTCTGTCTCAAAAGTGCAACGGCTAATTCAGGTGATTGAGCTGATAAACAGCGTCCAGTACCTTCAGCATCCTGCAGATGGCGATATCACCTCGTCCACTCAAGAAATTAACCGCGGTAGAAAACGATGCCGACTAGTCGCACACAATCACAACGTAACGAGTAACGATAATTACTCCATTCAAGTGTAGTGGAGTAGAAAGACAGATACTCAATCACAAGTGTAGTCAAGTAGAGAGTAAAACGTTGCCTATATTGTTGATATTTTTGAATTAGCCAAAAATACTTAAGTAATGTATTTGCTCAAGTACTTTACACTTGGGTAACAAAAGGGAGATTTAGTACAATTCTAGAATACGACTTCCAGGATGTCAATGCTTGTTGGGCCTTCTACTGGATGTAACAAACTACTGTACGAGTAAAAGGTACTTTGATATTTTCTTTTTGACATTTTTTAGGTAATTTCTACTTGGTGAAAGTAACTTAAAAGTAACACAGAAGTAATGTAATCTATTACATTAATGAGACCGTAATATTGTAATGTAACTTGTTACTTTTTTCAAACAGTAATAAGTAATATGTAATATATTACAATATTGAAGTAACTTGCACAACACTGTCACATCCGTTTCTCTCTCTCTCTCTCTCTCTCTCTCTCTCTCTCTCTCTCTCTCTCTCTCTCTCTCTCTCTCTCTCTCTCATAATTTAATAAATTATGAAATGACTGGTCTTGGCTCTTCTCGGATCGGGATCTGTGGAATCTAGAAGTCCTCACGAGTAAGTGAAGGAACTTCAGGTGTGGTTGTGTGCGTCACCTGTAGACGGCTCGGTGCGTCTGCTCCTTCTCCTCACCGTTAATGAGGCAGGAAAACAAACCAAAGGACTCGGTACCTGTGGTGGAGGAGATTACAGTACATTAGTTTGAAACGTCCTCCATAAGGAGTGATTTAGCGTTGTAAATAAACGTCTACATTGTAAAATATTTTTTCAGTAACGAGTAATCTAGCGTAATTACTTTTTCCTCCGTTACAATGTCGTTACCGACAAAAATCTCATTTTAATTTGCACTAGAAAGTGTGTATGTTTGTTTTATTATTATTCAATTTTGGTACATTGAATATTATATTGAGAGTGGAATATACTTCTTGCTAAACTTTTGTGAGAAAGAATATACTCCAGGCTACAGTACGTCTTTTCTGTAGTTTTATTCATTTATTTTCGGTATATTCCTTAAGAAGTGTAATTTATATGTAGACATATTTGTTGGCAATAAATATTAAAAGTTCTAAACCATCTATTGTGTTTTATTATTCACTATACTAAGTATAATTACAATAATATATTTGAATTTGATGGACGTCTCACATTGTCCCACAGCAATATTAAAATAGTGTAGATTAATGTATAACGCTTTATAATAATAATACTTTATTTTATTTAGTGTCCATTTCATTCATTTAACATGTTTAATATTGAGAGCAGCCAAGTTATTTGACAAACTAAAAAAAACTACTGAGGTAATTAAAGTAATGCAATAGTTACTTTCCTGGTGATTAGTTACTTTTATAACTCCATTACTCATTACTTAACTCAAGTTCCGCGCATTTGTAAGCCGCTTTTCACAGTTTTAATTGTCTCAAAGTGCACGTGTGAAAATGTAAGAGGATTGTTGTTTTTTAGTGCACTCAGTTACTATTTCTGAGAAGTAACTAGTAACTGTAACTAATTACTTTTTTAACGGAACATTCCCAACACTGACCGCAAGTTTATTTCTCTGCTGGCAGTGCAGCGAGTGTTGCGATTGGTCGTCAAGCCCAGCCAATCAGTGGCGGGCATCTGCAAGTGTTACACTGTGTTGAATCAGCAGGGACACGCCCTGAATGTTGCGATAAGTGCGAGAGGGAAGGACTTACTGGAGGACTGCGAGCAGCTCCTCATGAAAACGCTGAGGAACTTCCGCGAGTACTGTATGTCGGCCTCGGGGGTGGAGTCCTCTGATTGGCGGGAAGAGGGGCCGCGGTTCCCCCCGCCCTTCTCCAGCAGCGACTGGTACGGCGAGGAGACGCAGTTGTCGTAGACGGTGGGACAGTCGTCGCTGTCGTCGCTGTAGCTACGGTAACACTCCCTCAAGCTGACGAGCTCCAGCTGGTCGTGCTCGTCCACCACCAGCGTGTACTTCACCGCGTCGTAGGACAGTCCGCTGGCGTCGCGGTCCTGCCCCGCCTGGGCTTCCCCCGCCCCGCTGTGAGACGGGCACATGGAGACCTCGTCCACGCAGGAGAAGTATGGAGGAGGTGGAGGCTCCGGGGACTGGTACGGCGGGGGGGCTTCGTTGTCCGGGCTGAGGACCTTGGGCTCCTCTGTGGGGCGCTGTACGGGCGTCAGGTGGATCTCCTCCGTGGGCTCCAGCGGGACGTGGCTCTGGCAGTGACCCGCCTCTTGGTAAACCACCGGGGCCACGCCCAGGCTCCGCTTGAAGGTCCAGCTGTTGGGTTTGTCGGTGGAGGTCCCGCAGTCTCTGAGTGTGGCTCTGCTCCGGCCGCGGCTGGGCTGGTGCTTCTCCTCGTCGCTCAGACACGTGTGGGACGGCGTCGGCTCTCCTGCTGTCGAGTGACGGGACGGCGGATGGGAGACTCGAGTTAGTTTTGGTTTTATGCTCCAGAAGAGAAACAAATCTGCAAAGTGCCTTTTTTGGACCTTGTTGAGTGTATTAAGCTTTTAATGCGTTTACAGTGATTGATTACTTGATTTCATTATCTATATCTGATTTTTTTCATTTGATGTTTGATTATTGATTTTCATCTATCTATATATATTTCTGAATGGATGAAAGATGCAAAGTAACGCTGACAATCTGTAAGCTTGAGGCATTCTCCAGAATCCACTTGACTTCACAAACTCTGTGTTTGAATGTGTATTATTTCTAGAATAAGTTTCGGGACGGCAATTTTTGAAGGGAAATCACCGACCAATCAAAATAACTTCAAACTAATCAGAAATACACTCTATACGTACATGTGGTAAATAACTGTTCCAGCTGCAAATGTCTGGTTTTTGGTGTAAAATCTGCATATATGTGTAAATAGGCCCATTGCTCTACAGTGTTTGCTAAGTGTCAGTGTCAAAAATGACAAAAACAAGCGTTATATGTGAATAAGTGAACCCAAAATACAAGTAAAAAAAATCCAATATCGATTGGAGAAAATACTTTTAATGAATTAATGATCTAGAAATCAAAAAGCAGAATCCAAAAATCAAAAAGCAGAATCCAAAATTCAAAAGCAGAAAAAGTCAGAACAAAAAACACTGACAAAAGTCAGAATCCAAAAGACTAGCAAAGTCCTCAACGTCAGAAAACCCACAAGCCAAAATCCTGCCAGTTTCACACAAGATAGAAATCCACAAAAGCACAGCCCAAAGGCATCGAGCAAAGAACACAGGCAACTAGACACAGCTGAAAACAATCAGCAACAAAAATTAAGAAATTGCGACATCTAGTGGCCGGACAGGTCGATAACCCTGACAGTTTAGCTGGTTAAAGAAGCTAGTAAACTCTGAGCAGGTTGAGAATCTGGAGCGTCACATTTGTGGAGTCAATCAAATGCTCAAAATGGCCAGAAATGGAGAACTTTCATAAAACTCGACAGTCTGTCCTTGTTCTTGGAAATGAAGGCTGTTCCATGCGAGAAATTGTCAAGAAACTGAAGATTTGGACCCAGACTTTTGAACGGTAGCTGTACATTTCCATCGAAAGCCTAGCCTTCACAATTTAGAGCCGACCGAGCCAACTTTGGATAACCAGGTTTTTATTGGATAACCGAATTTGGCCAAAAAAAAAACGGGACGTTTAGCGGACAATCTTGCATCTAACCTGCTTTGAGCGGAGGAGACGTCTGAGAGATCTTCTGCTGCCAGCTGAACTTCTTGGCCTGCGAGTTGTTGTTCAAAGTGTCCTAGCGGTGAGAACAGACAGAGAAATGTGCATCAGACCTACAGACATCAGCGCAAAGAATCTCCTGGACCAATCAGCTGACAGAAACGTGTTTGTTTTCTTCCTTCGTTTGATTTGTCGAGACAAATCAACCCAGAAAAATTACCAGCCTTCGAAACGTCAATAACCTTCAGAAACCATTTAGTACGCTTGTATCAGACTGTGTAGAGTGGAAATCTCAAGTCTAACAAACTTAATAACTGGAGTTGACGTCACAACTATGGAATCAGATTAGTGCCAAAAGCAGCGAACATACATTTGTAAATTTCTAAGAAACAAGCAAAAATGCTTCACAATTTTTTATTTTTTTAGCTTGCAATTATGTTTTGTGTTTTTGTTTGTTTTTTACGCTTGCAATCTTCGCGCTTTCGTTTGAAACTGTTTTTTTCGCTTCAGATTTTTCATTCGTTTGGTTATATTTTTTCTTGTTTGGATTTCTGGCCCAAGTTTCACATGGGGGCGGCCCTTTCTCTGATTGGCTGTTATTCTGAAGTAGTCTGCCGCCACAATAATTTAGCAAAATTGTACAAATATAACAGTTTGTATAACAGTTTATTGTGTACACTCCCACAATTCTCAACCTCATTCTCCACCAGCCAATCAGAGTAAGGGTGTGTTAGTTGGTCCAGAAATCCAAATGGAAAAAAAAAAACTACGAAAAATCTTAGGCAAATAGAAAAAGTTTCAAACGAAGATTGTGAGTGAAGACTAATAAAATCAAACCTATTGTAAACGTGAAGCGTTTTCGTTCGATTCTTAGAAATTCACGTTTGATATTTTTGGCACTAATCTGATTCCATACTCAACAAAGTTCAAGTTGAATGTGAATAATAGCTCAAAATAACCTTTTTTATTGTGTGTGTGTGTGTGTGTGTGTGTGTGTGTGTGTGTGTGTGTGTGTGTTTTAACTGATAATCCACAAATTCGTTTGTTAAAATCTAAAGTACTTGATTGGTTGAAAGCGTGTTTTTTTATTTATGCTCATTCAACGTCTTTATTCAAAGCAGCTTAGAAAACGAGAAACGAACCATCACTCTAGTCACGTGACCAAACTGGACAATCATTAGCGCTTGTTAAAAAGTTGTTTACGGCACAAACCGAGGACGAGGAGGATTCCACAGCGCTAACGCACTTTAATGAGTTGGAGTCGCGCTCGTGGCCTTTCACTGCGGTTGAGAGGGATAAACGTGTTCAGTGTTGCGTGAAGCTGCTTCAGATGAAAGCCTCTTCTGCCCCGTCACAGCTCACGCTCAAACACACCCTGACATCCTCCCAGAGCTGCTACTCAGGCCAGGAACAAACAACCCCACGTCTGAGCAGAAACCGTGGCTCCTTCCTCCTCGCCGGATCTCGAAAGGAAAACGCCTTCCATGTCGCACGGAAAAGAGTTGTTGAAGTAATGTATGGATATCTTACTGTGAAAATTACTCCATTACAAGTTCAAAGTAATCAAGACTTGAGTAAAAGTATGGATATCTTACTGTAAAAGATTACTCCATTATAAGTTCAAAGTAATCCAGACTTGAGTAAATGCATGGATACCTTACTGTAAAAATTACTCCATTACAAGTTCAAAGTAATCAAGACTTGAGTAAATGTATGAATATCTTACAGTAAAAATCACTCCATTACAAGTTCAAAGTAATCAAGACTTGAGTATAAGTCGTAGAGGATACAATTTTAAAAGAACTATCTATAACTATATCCATCTTTTATTTTATATTATTTTACTATATAAAATAAGTGTTTTACTCGTACTGAGTTTAAGCTCAAAAACACCAAGACATGTGGAAGAACAAGAAACTATCTATGAGGTTTAATTTTCTAATATAGAAACGAAATTGAGCACCTCACTGTTTCAAAATGGCAGAACAAAATTGACATAAAAGAGCAAATAGTTAGTCTCAGCCAAACTGAAAAGTGCAAAAAGAAACCGCTAATTGACGTTCACGGGATTTAGCTGATAAACAGCATCCAGTACCTTCAGCATCCTGCAGATGGCGACATTGCCTCAAAGACACAGATACTCGCTATTGTAGTCAAGTAGAGAGTAAAAGTTTGTTTGTAAATTG
Organism: Paedocypris sp. Pulau Singkep; assembly: GCA_017309775.1. Classification (NCBI taxonomy): domain Eukaryota; kingdom Metazoa; phylum Chordata; class Actinopteri; order Cypriniformes; genus Paedocypris; species Paedocypris sp. Pulau Singkep. Next base: position 1,629,170 of record MU204353.1, read on the forward strand.
TTGAAGTACAAAGTAGCCAAAACAGTCCATTTACTCAAGTAATTTATTAATAATAATAATATTAATAATAATAATAATTGTAGTCAGGTAGAGAGTAAAATTGCTTATATTTCTGATACTCAATACAAGTACAATGTAGCCAAAACAGTCAATTTACTCAAGTACTTTATTAATAATACTTATTGTTGTCAAGTAGAGAGTAAAGGTTACTTATATGTTGATACTCAGTACAAGTACAAAGTAGCCAAAAAGGTCAATTTATTCAAGTAATTTAATAATAATAATAATAATAATAAAAAGAAGAAGAAGAAGAAAAAGAAGAATTATTGTAGTCAAATAGAGAGTAAAAGTTACTTATATTGTTATTACTCAGTACAAGTACAATGTAGCCAAAATAAGTCATTTTACTCAAGTAATTTAATAATAATAATAATAATAAGAAGAAGAATTATTATTGTGGTCGAGTAGTGATTATATTTGTTTATATTTTATAAGTTGCTTATATTTCTGATACTCAGTACAAGTACAAAGCAGCCACAGCAGTCCATTTACTCAAGTACTTGACGCCCGTTTCTCCGCTGGTTTCTCACCTGAGTCCGCGGGAGCTGAGGGAACAGGTCGAGGGTGGTGGGTCTCTTGGGGCGGTCGGGCGGACACGCCATCATCATCATCCTCCTCTCGCCAGCATCAGCGCGCGTCTCCGCCTGGATCTGACCCGCTGCGCCATCCTCCGCCCGCTCCGCGCCGCCATTGGCCGCCGGGGTCACGTGATCCTGCGGGGATTGCGGAGAGGTGCGGTCAGTCAAGCCGGGGGCCGCGGGCCGGACCGTCCCGGCCAGATATGACATCACACTTTGGCATTTGCAGAGAACAAGTGACGGGGGGCGGGGCCAACACAAAGAGCCTTCACATCAGCGCTCACACACGCTGAATCCCAAAGCAGCGAGCTTGTTTACAGCATCACAGCTCACACACACACACACACACGCTCACACTCACACTGCCACTACATGTTTTATTTCATCTGCTACTCTCTAGGCTTTTTATTATTTTATGTCCTTTTTTCTCTCTTTCATCCATTCATCCATCTCTCTCTCTCTCTCTCTCTATTTTTCTGTCTTAATATATCTCTCTTTCTCTCTCTCTCTCTCTCTGTCTGTCTCTATCTCCCTCACTCTTTCATTCTCTCTTTCATCTCTCTCTCTCTCTCTGTCTCTCTATCTCCCTCACTCTTTCTCTCTCTTTCTCTCTCTCTCTCTCTCTCTCTCTCTCTCTCTCTCTCTCTCTCTCTCTCTCTCTCTCTCTCTCTCTCTCTCTCTCTCTCTCTCTCTCTCTTTCTCTCTCTCTTTCATCTCCCTCTCCCTCTCTCTCTCTCTCTCTCTCTCTCTCTCTCTCTCTCTCTCTCTCTCTCTCTCTCTCTCTCTCTCTCTCTCTGTCTGTCTCCTTATAATCCTCCATGGATGGATGGATAGATAGATGGATGGGCAAAGGGATAAATGGATAGATGGAGAGATGGATGGTTCGATTTGGATGTGTGGTTGAATGGTTGGTTAGAGGGAGAAACAGCTGGATGGTATGATGGTAGTGGTTGAATAGATGGATAGATAATACATAATCGGATGGATGGATCGTTGGATGAATAAATATTTATGGATCTTTATGTAAATATTTAAAGATGGATGGATCATAATAAGTGGTGGATGGCGGTTGAATAAGTGGACGGATAATCAGATGGATGGATGAATAGAAGGATGTTTTTTTTGGCTGAAAAATGATTCTGTAAATTGTGCGTTTTCTCACCTTGCCGTCAGATTCTCTGCTCGTGGACCTGAATAAAAACTCATCTGTGATCTTGGTGATTTCAGACAGATCTTCATCCTCAAACTCATCCAGGCCGATGTCGTGAGTCAACCTGAGAAACATTATAATTCTTCTTTACAGTCTTTACAGTTCTACTACTCATCTGTAACTGAGAGAAAGTTAATACTTTGTTGTGAAAAGTATCAAAGAAATGTTGTGATAAAATCTAAAAGTGATCTTCACTTTCTGAACATTGAATATTTTCTTTTATTGGAATAATTTTTATATTTCCTTGTATTTATTTAACAATTTTTCGAAATACGTACCCCCAAATTGTTATAGTATGTACAATTAAAAATTAAAAATTAAAAAAACAAAGATTATTCTATTATTATATGGATATCAATGCCAATTTACTAATTCACCAATTATATATTAATGACAGATCAATCTTTTAAATGGTGGTTTATTTTTAACATTTTCTGTTTTCCATGTTGTTTATTCTTTCATCCATCCATCCTTCCATCCATCAATGAACACTTCTTTTATTTCTCTCTCATTTCCTCTCATTCTCTCTGACAGATTTCCCTCTTCCTCGACTCTTTTTGCTCTTCTTTTCTTTATTCCTTTCTACTCTTGACTTCTTCTGCTCTGTGTCTTTAATTTCTCGTGTCACACAGACACTTTCCGGTCTGTTCTCCCGTGCAGATGCTTTTAAACTCGCTTTCCCATGATTCCTGGCTGTTGTTGTAGGCCTCAGCAGATCTTGTGTGAAAGCTGCGGCTAGTGAGACTAGAGGAGACGCAGTGTGGGGTGAAACACACACACACACACACTCTCTCTCTCTCTCTCTCTCTCTCTCTCTCTCTCTCTCTCTCTCTCTCTCTCTCTCTCTCTCTCTCTCTCTTCTTCTGTCTGTCTCTCTATCATTGTCATTCCCTCCATCTCTCTTTAATTTCTCTCTCCTACTCTCTCTCACTCTCTTTCTCTGTCTATCTATCACCCTCATTCCCTCCTTCTCACTCTCAATAGTGATGGTAGTAGGTAATTAAAATGGATAGATAAATATTTGGATGGATAAATGCTGTAGGTCCATCAATACATACATCTCTCTCTCTCTCTCTCTCTCTCTCTCTCTCTCTCTCT
>MU204353.1:1635739-1650739 GCA_017309775.1 Paedocypris sp. Pulau Singkep
AACAGCTGCGTGTCCGACTCCTCAGACTCGGTCATCTCCTCCGGGAGCGACTCGGACGGACAGATGTACAAGGTGGTTCTGCTGGGCGAGCACGGCGTCGGGAAGTCCAGCCTGGCGCGGATCTTCGGCGGCGTGGAGGACTGCAGCGACTGCGAGGACACAGGTGCTTTGCTCTCTCTCTCTCTCTCTCTGGAGATGCTGAGGATGCTGAGCCGCTTCGTTTTTCAAGTTCATTTGTATGGCGCTTTTCTTGGTCCGAGAACAACGCATAGACGCTGTGTGGAAATGTCAAAAGTCAAGTCTTTATAAAGAGAAATGTCAAGTCAAAGTTTATTTATTAGCACATTTAAAAACCACCAGTGCTTGACATAAAGCAGAGGAGAAGAGGTAGAAGAAAGGCAAGAGAGAAGAGTAAAAGGTAAAACAACAATTAGACAATATGGTAAACAATGAGGTAGGCAGATGAAAAAAATAGCTTAGTTCATTAATAAAGGGTACGATATGTAAATAAGAGATAGACATTAAGACACATATGGCAGAAGCAGTGCGTCGAGGGACAGTTGTAATGGCACATCGAATGGCATGTTGATTCTTTATACGAGTTTAAAATAAATGGGGGGGGGGGGGGTCAGTTAAAAGGGAAAAATATGTCTATTGTTGTTCAGACTATGGGCTATGACCAGAAGAGCAAGCTATATTGCGACAGTGGCTAAGAGGAAAAAAAATATCTCATGGCTACCACTTTTGTGTCTTCTTCTTCCAGGAAACACGTATGACCGGTCTCTCGTTGTGGATGATGAAGAGACCTCCATTCTTCTGTATGACATATGGGAGCAGGTAAGCACACTGTCTTAAAAATGAGGAGTGAAAGGTACTTGGAAAAAGCCTCTGTGACAATTTACGCGTGACAAAAAAGTAAATAATACAGGCAAAGTTTTTTGCAAAGGCACATAGTAGTTTTCATTCAATTACCCAAGTGAACTCTACATATATTTTCTGTTATTGGTACAAAGAAATTATTAAATCTAATCATTCCATCTCAGTAAAATATACTAATAATGTGTTCATAAATAGTTCAAGTTTTTTTCATCTCAGACCAACGCAAAGTCGCTACTTTATGCGAAATTATGAGGAAAAAAAAATAGTCTTTAAAGACGAAAAATGTCCGTTGTTCATCTGTGTTCAAAAATTTGGAAAAATTAGTCCGTTAAAAAGAAAAAAAAATGTATAATTGCTTATTGAAGTGAATGTTATCTGTAATAAATCTCTAATTGAAGTATTCTGTTACTGTTTATCGATATTTTCTCCACCCAAACCAACACATACCTAACAGCATCATTTTTATTATGTGAAATTAGGTGGTCATTTAAACAATAAAAAAAAAACCTTAAAGTGGTAAGAAATGCATTTCTTCAACCTAACCTGTCAACTAAAAGTGAATTAGCTTCCAAGACACGGCGTACATGAACAAAGTGTAAACTAAACCACACGTTAAACATTAGCCAGCAACCATTAGAACCTGGAGTCTGGAGCGCGTGATTGATAACGTTCTCCTCACGCAGGACAACAGTCCGTGGCTGAAGGAGCAGTGCATGCGCATGGGAGACGCCTACATCATCGTCTACTCCGTCACGGACAAGTCCAGCTTCGAGAAGGCGTCGGAGCTCCGCATCCAGCTGCGCAGAGCTCGCCAGACGGAGAACATCCCCATCATCCTGGTGGGCAACAAGAGTGACCTGGTGCGCTCCCGGGAAGTCTCGGTGGACGGTGAGTGGACGGACATTTACTGTGTTACACGTAGTAGTACCTACACAAGGCCAACGTTGACGGTATTACTCGCTTAAATAAAACCGAATAAACCTCCTAAATGTTTCAAATCACACTACAGACACGTAAAATATTTCAACACCTCTAGAAAAACACAAACTGAAAGTGAAATCTAACGCAACGGAAATTGCATTCATATGAAGTAGTTGGGAAAATATTTAAAATACCATTTAAACATTTTAATTAATTAAAAATGTGTGCATTATATATAAAGCCTTATTCCTCAATATTACCCTAACCCCTTTTAAATATTTGTACGTAAAAAGTGTATTTTTTTTTCTACTATTTGCGGTTGAATATACTGCATCTCTTTATATTTCTCCCTTTTTTACAGTATTTTTATACAAGGACACGTAGTTATTGTTCATAAATTCCAATCGTTCTGTCTTCTTTAGGCTTTATATGAAACTATTTAACAATATATGCACAGATATGATTAGAACGGATTAATAAATGCCCCATATACTGGATATATGCGTTTTGAAAATATGTTTACATATATTTCATGTGTCACGTATATGTGGCCACATTTCATCTCCCTATGGAACTCTTTATTTATAGTCGGCTATTGATGACACAGAGACTGTAAATAGTTCAAGTTTATTATAATTTGCGCTTTTTTAGTCCTAGACCAACGCAAAGTCACGTGAAAAAGTCTTTAAAAAGAAAAGTGTCCATTATTTATATGTATAAAGAGAAATACAAAGAGAATGCTGTAGCATATACCTTTATCTTCTGCTCGTTTTCCCTCTTTTCTCCTTTTTCTAAATTGTGCACCTGATAGCTGTACGGATTCGAATCAACAGATAAATGTGAAAAACTGTGCACATAATACTGAATGGTTTTGAAGTGAAACTCAAAAACCAGAAATACCGGGAAACCGGAAGTAATGAAATTAATAAAAAAAATTTGACTTGAGTAAACACATTTAATTAATCGCACGAGTTAACGCGTTAACTTTGACAACCCTATACGAGGCATAATATAAAACTGCTTAGCGCCCGCACAGATACATTTCTGCTTCTCGTGCTCGGGCCACACCCCCACGTGACATGCAGAAATGCCCCGCCCACCCGTGCCCGCCTTGACGCCCTCCTCTCTCCTCCGCAGAGGGCAGCGCCTGCGCCGTGGTGTTCGACTGCAAGTTCATCGAGACCTCGGCCTCGCTGCATCACAACGTGCGCGACCTGTTCGAGGGCATCGTGCGTCAGATCCGCCTGCGCAAGGACAGCAAGGAGGAGAACGCCCGGCGCCAGGCCAGCAGCAAGCGGCGCGAGAGCATCAGCAAGAAGGCCAAGCGCTTCCTGGGACGCATGGTGGCCCGCAAGAACAAGAAGATGGCCTTCAGACAGAAGTCCAAGTCCTGCCACGACCTGTCGGTGCTCTGAGAGCCACGCCCCCCCACCCCACCCCCGCCGGGCCCTCGACCGGAAGCTGTGTGTGTTTCTGACTCCGAACGAAGGACTACTGAGCAGTTCTGAGCGCAGGAGGACATTTAACGCCGCGTCTGTGTTCCACCGCCTTAAAGTGTGTGCTGTAAATGGGCCAATCACGACGCTCCCTTTAGAGAAGCGCAGGGGTGTGACTGCGGAGACTGTAGGCCAGGGGTGGGCAACCAACGGCCCGGGGGCCACACGTTCATAAAATTTGACGCGATTAGCGTTAACTTTGACAGCCCTGTCCGCCGACCCTTTCAATGTTTTAATCCGTCCCACCGAACTTGGAAAAATTATTTGAAAGTCAGATATTTTTTTTATGTAGATACGGCTAATCTGTTATGGTGGTTTGTTTTATTTTTATTTTGTGAGACATTTTAAGGAGTGCAGCCATAAACACAAAATGTACATACGAGAATTGTACTGGTATGTTTTTAACATTTATTTTTTACATTGTCATTCTATGGAATCAGAATGAGCATTTTTTTTTTTTCCGCTTCAAATTTTTCCGGACTTCTGGCACTAGCTTCACGTGGGGGCAGGCCTTACTCTGATTGGCTGGTGAGAATGTGATTGACAGCCACTCGACCAGGAAGCCCGGTCCGGCCCCTTTGTCAAATGTTAGAATCCAATGTGGCCCGCGAATGAAAAAGTTTGCCCACCCCTGCTCTAGAAGCTTCTGTGTAGATATGTGAGCGCCGTCTCCGGGAGACACGCCCGCTTTTCCGTTTCGTTTTTTTTTCTTCTTCTGGAATAACGTCAAGTCGACCTGAAGTGGAGTGCGCAGGTTCGCATCTCGGAGGGTTTGTGTTTCAGGGCTGGAGGCAATACGACCGCGGGACTGTGGTGGAGCGGGACGAACGAAGCAATAAATGACACGACGGGAACGGTCCTTTTGTTTGTTTGTCTGTTTGTAGCGGTTTCGTTCCAACTCGATGCTATTTACTATTACTGATTTTGTTACATGTTTAGTATGTTTTTATAAGATGAATAAAACAAAGCTTATATTACCCTTTACTCACGGCATTGTGCGCCCTTTGTTTTTTCGGGAAAGGAAATTCACTCTGGTCGAAACCAGACTAGTAATGTTCAGAGTTGTAAAAGGCAGAGATGGGGGACTCGAGTCACATGACTTGACTCGAGTCACATGACTTGACTCTTTCAAGACTTGCGACTTGCTTGATTGAAGTAAGAAAATGACTTGACTTTGACTTGAGAGCAAGCGACTTGAGACTTGACTTGACTTGACTTGAAGGGGAAGACTCGAAATTGACTTTGGAATATAAAAAAGGAATTGTGCCTCATGAGCAGCACCTGTGCAACTGTGATTGGCGCCTGCTTGCGACCTTAACCCTCGCTGTGGACAGCAGACTATAGTCCAGGTCCACAAGCAGTCACGTTTGGCTACTAAGACTTTGAACTGTACCGCGCCAATAGAAAAAGATTGGACAGACGCAGAGAATGCAACGCAAGAGCATCTGACACGACAACCACAACGTCGAATTTCATTCGGCATTTCAAGAACTACATGGAAAGGTAAGAAAGCTTACCTTTATCAATTTAAAGGTTTATCTTTAAATAAACCTTATCAATTTGAAAGCTTTATCAATTTAATAAAACGTTTAAAATATTTAAAATAATATTACCAATGTAATGAATGAATCGTTTCTGTTTGTCATGATTAGGCTATGGTTGCATGTTTTTTTTTTATTTTTTTTTTTATCATAAATGTGATCATTTACGTCTCATACGTAGCGCAGCGCTATAACAGTGGCGCAGCACGAATTTAAATCTTAAGATGAGGGGGCTTCTCGATATTACATGTAAGCTATAACGTCTGTGTTAAGTGTTTGTATCGTGTGACTGTGTGTGCGTGAAAATCCCAGATCAACGCGTCGGTGCGAGCGATCACTTGCCCTTCACATCATTCCAAACTTTTTGGTCATGCTGACCAGAATAATCTCATCGTTCGAATTTAAGTCTGTCTACTTTTTTTGTGTACACTCATAATAACAACAACATGTGTGCTGATTAAGCTTCATATTTCATCACTGGGCTACATTCACATTTCACTGCTGAAATGAAAAAGGTCCGTTCATTTCGATTAACGAGTGTCCCATCACTAGATGAAAAAGTGTATACATTCCCTATACTGTGGGAAAAATCCTTGCATCATTAAAAAAATAATTAATGTTTGTGCATAGGAAAATAATTTTGTTTTAATGTTTACAGTTTTCCCTGATTTTTGATTCTCTGGTATTTTTTATTTTTTTTATCCATGCAGATATGATGAATATCTCAAATCCAAGAATGGCGTGTGTTCAGAAGAATTAATATGTGAATTATTATTATTATTATTATTATTATTGTTATTATTAGAATTGTATTTATTGACGATTCCCAATCGTCAACAACTTGGTGCCAGTGTCTTGGCAAACATTTTTTGCAAATGCATGTTTTCAATTCAAATATAGCAGTGTGAAGATAATATATGCTAATAATAATAATAAGCAGATAATATATAAGCATAATATATGTATATAGGTTCATCTTTTTTGTGCAAAAATAAACATGTATTCATAATTTAACCTCTGTTTATTTTAGTACTGCGACTTGACTTGACTTGAAACTTATCATGACTCGACTTGACTTGCTTGGGGTCGTGAACCCTTGACTCGACTTGACTTGCTTGATTTGTCTAAACTGTGACTTGAGACTTGACTCGAGACTTGACCATATGTGACTTGTCCCCATCTCTAGTAAAAGGTCAATACTTTTACTTTGCTTCACTTTTTACTTGACTTGACCTGACTTTTGCTTGACTTGACTTGACTTTGCCTTGACTTTGACTTGGCTTGAACTTGACCTTCACTTGTCTTCACCTGAGTTTTACTTGACTTGACTTTTACTTGAACTTGACCTTTACTTGACTTCACTTGACTTCACTTGACTTTTACTTGACTTTTACTTGACTTTTACTTGACTATTATTTGAACTTGACTTCACTTGACCTTTACTTGACTTTTACTTGAACTTGACCTTTACTTGACTTTACTTGACCTTTACTTGACCTTTACTTGACTTGCTTGACTTGACTTGACTTGACTTGACTTGACTTGACTTGGACTTGGACTTGGACTTGGACTTGGACTTGGTCTTGACTTTTACTTGACTTGACTTTTACTTGACTTTTACTTGACTTACTTGACTTTTACTTGACTTTTACTTGACTTGGACTTGACTTGGACTTTGAATTTGACTTTACTTAGTCTTGACTTTACAATCATTTGACACATGCTTTTATCAAGTTTACTTTAGTAGACATGCAAATACCTTATTTTAAAATCTACTCATTTGCAAGCTACAAGTGTCGAGTCTTTCTCAATGACATGTTTCACTGGTCGGAGATTCAAACCCACAACCTTCTGGTTACAAGCCTGAACTACATCTGCCCTAAGTGAAAGGCTAGCACTCGAGCGTGTAATTCATTCTCCTCTGCACATGTCAGGCTGCTGGACAGAAGTGTAATTGGAGGAAAGTAGATTCAGAAGCAAATCAGGAAAGTTAATGATTGAGAGGAAGGAAGACGTGTTCCTCTCCTAACACTGCGACACACATCAGTCCAGGAGAAGAAGACTGGAGGTAAGAACTGCCTTTATTCACAAACGTCTATGGAAAGCGTCGTTATCACTATGTTAATCTGGTTACTCGACACTTTACACTTTTAACTAATTCCCTTCACATGGATCACTCCAGTCACTCTTTTGTATTCTTCTAATATTATTGTGTTCTTATCTTTTTTTCATCTTCATAGTTTGTTCCTTGTTTTTATTCATATTTATATCCGCATCTATTTATTTTGTATTTTATTGTTTGTTTGTTTTTATCAAACATTAAAATAATTTTATTTTACCGGACGATTGTAAAAATGCATTTCATTGCGTGTTGTACCATGTATAATGTGTATATGACAATTCAAATTTGAATTTGATTTGATTTTTAAGGTGTGGAGATAACGGCTCGTTGAAGATATCATGCTTTGAATGATTTAACTTTCTAGAAATTTAATTTTTAGAACGTAAGCTTAAAGCTGTGAAAAAAAGAATTGGTTGACTTTTCCAGTAAACGAGATTGAAAAAGAGGAGATTTTATTCCCTGCTTTTCTGACTATAAATGAAAGTCGACATCGATCATTGTGTAGCGTGTCTTATCTCTTACGAGTGCAGCACCATGTGGACAAAGAACCAGGTTTTAGACCCGACAGTGGCCTTAAAGTTTATTTTTTTATATTTTGATAAGAAGTTCCTTAGTTTCACGTCAATTACGGGTATTTTTCCTTTTCATTGGTTTGTTTGCTGGTTATTGAAATATATATAAATGTCTTTATTTTTGTCTATTTGGTCAAACCAAATCCCTTTTATTGTTTTATTGTAAAAGTGAAAAACTTGAGTTCAAACATACAATACAAAAATGCAAACAAAATACAAAGACGAGACCGTTCAATACACTGAGTGTGCAATATGCCTAGTGTGTAATATACTCAGTGTACAAGACAGTGTGCATGAATGTACCCAAAGTAGAATTTACAGTTTAAATAGAATTTACAATAAATAAAAATAAAAACATGTGCACTATGGATTATACACATTAAACAGCAGCATAGACACACACAAACAATATACAACAAGCAATACATATTCGGAGTTGGTGTTGTTGGATGTTGTGATGGATTGATAAGTAAAAAAGATTTCAGATATTTTTTTCAATTCACATCTAAGTTACAGACACAATGAAATTACGGTAAACACACATGTGGTTATGGGTTAGATTTCCGGAAAACAGCTGTTAAGTCGTGGATGAAGAAGTGTAAATATTTGAAAAAATTCTTCTATTTGTTGATAATTCTTCTTCTACTGTGAAAGTGAAGAATAAAGTTAAGTGGAAAAAAAGTAAAGCAATTCAAACGTGACGTTACATTAACTAAGCGCGCTCGAGTTGATCATCAACTAACACACACACACACACACACACACAGGAAAAAAAAGAACAGAGAAGTTCAAAAGAAAATTGTTACGATGTTTCGTTACACTGTATCGACTCACATGAAAGGCCAATATTTTAAATTTTAGGCCTGATTTTGGCAAATCAGACAGATTTTCATGATATTGATGACAAACAATGTCACACACAGAAATACAGGCATTTAATTCTAATATGGTCGGTTGCTCCACAGGGTTTTGAAGGCCACGTCCGGCGCGATGGAAGCTGTGGTGTTGTGTCTGCTTGTGTGTGTAAGTAGCTGAGCTCAGAAACGTCTAGAAACTCTCACACTCTCCGGCGTTAAACTGCTGATGCTCCGATAGATCCTGTTGCTCGGAGAGACGGCGCATCTCAAGATCGGCGTTCCCGAGAACTACGACGGCATTTTTCCATGGTATCTCGCCAAGGTCAGACGAACCACAGGAAGTGATGCGCACGGTCTCGTCGTGATCTAACGTCTCAATATTTAGCTGTAAATTACTTTCTATTTTACATAGGCGAGGGGGCGGGGCTTTTTGGGAAAAGTTCCAGAATTCCTGTCGGAAAAGCGTAATTACACAAGATATTTTCCTAAGCGACGTAGTTGAAGTCCAGATTGCTCATTTCATAATCCATCTGCATCCATTTGTTGAGGTTTTTGTTGTGAGGTTTGTGCTAATGGATGTAAAAGCAGAGTGTGTGTGTGTGTGTGCGTGCGTGTGTGTGTGTGTGTGTGTGTGTGTGTGTGTGTGCGTGTGTGGGTGGGTGGATAATTACTCAGTGTGTTGATCACTGAAAGAACAGAATCACGCTGTTTGTTTAGATTTCAGAAATGTGTCAAATAAGATCTGACTCACTCTTCTGCTTTTTACATGTCATTACTCACAAACTTAAAAAAAAAAAAAAGAAAAAAAAAGCTGGCTAAACCTGCTCCATCGCATTTGTGGTGCGTTACGGAACATTTTCAAGAATTTTTCTGTTCAATATGAAAATTCGTAAAAAATTGGCTCCCACCGTTTGATGATCAGTGATCAAACTACTGTAATTACCGTTTTTACACGAATATACTGCAAACATCTCTTTTTTAAAATTTCGACGCTCAAAATTTTGCGTGGTGCTCATAATCGCAGATTTAAAAAATGCACGTAAATATAAGCGCTCATTTTTCTTTATTTCAAGTCAGGAACAATCACAAATAAACGTAAACACGTCGTCTTTATGCAACAGGGTGCGTGTACGACTTTAATACCGTATTTATGCGAATATAAGAACAAATGTTCGTGTGTGTGTGTGATAGGGGTGTGTTATGTCTCATTGTTGCAATGAAACAAATAGTATTTGATCTTTCTGACTTTTTTTAGCTTCTATTTTGTCTGAAGGGTCAAATTGACCAGAACATTATCTTTGTAACAAAAACATGTAACGTGTGTTACAAATATGTCAACTGAAACATTTTTTTGATTATAGTGTACAAACAAAAAATTCTAAATGTAGATTACACTAAGACAAGCAGGAGAAGCTTCGAAGTAAAAAAAAAAATAGTCTTTTTAAGTATTTTTTTTTTTTTTTTATAACTTTTAACACAGGTCAATACGACTCGAACAGTAACATAATAATGTATTACAAATATGTGATCTGAATCATTATATTTTTTATATGATGATTTCAACAAATAAGCCAAGCAGGTGAAGTTAGTTCCAAAGTAAAAAAAAAAAAAAAACCAACTATTATTTTCAAGTATTTTAAAAATATTGAAAACGAGTAAATTTGACCCAAACATAATAGGAGGGTTAAATACAAATCAGTAGTTTTACAGAATCCAATTGTAGAAAGCAGTGTTAATAATCCCAAGGTTGTGGGTTGTAATTCCTAAATAAATATTCCTAAATCCCAAGGAAAGGATGCGATTGTGTGAGTGAAGCGTGTTTTCCTCTGGACAGCTTCCGGATCTTCCTCTCAGCTACTCGGACCTGACGGTCAGCGGGGATGACGAGGGCATTTTCGGGGTGGAGGCAGGTTTTCTCTACGCTCTCAAACCGCTGGACCGAGAGAAGCAGCCATCTTACTCGCTACAGGTGCTGCAACTGTCCTGTCAATGCTTGTGTGGAAAATATAACACGTACATTTAATGTTCAGCTAGATTCATGAAAAAAAACGTAATAATAATGTTCAGGCGTGTATTTATGTTTTTATCGTCTGCTAGCAATACATAGTAAAGCATCTCGCCCGACTGTGATTGGCTGGAGAGAATTTGAAACTCTACTGTGATTGACAGGAGAGAATTTGAAGCTCTACTGTGATTGGCTGGAGAGAGTTTGAAGCTCTACTGTGATTGACAGGAGAGAATTTGAAGGTGTAATAATAATAATAATAATAATAATAATAATAATAATATAATAATAATAATGAGTATTTGTAGGGCGCTTTTCACAGTTTTAACTGTCTCAAAGCGCACAAAAGTGATTGTCTGGAGAGAATTTTAAGTTTTACTGTGATTGTCTGGAGAGTTTGAAGCTCGACTGTGATTGACAGGAGATAATTTGAAGTTTTATTGTCATAGTCAGGAGAGAGTGTAAAGCTCTACTGTGATTGGCTGGAGAGATTTTGAAACTCTACTGTGATTGGCTGGAGACAATTTGAAGCTCTACTGTGATTAGCTGGAGAGATTTTGAAGATTTACTGTGATTGGCTGGAGATAATTTGAAGCTCTACTGTGACTGGCTGGAGAGAATTTGAAGTTCTACTGTGTTTGACAGGAGATAATTTGAAGCTCTGCTGTGATTGGCTGGACAGAATTTGAAGCTCTACTGTAATTGGCTGGGAAAAATTTGAAGCTCTACTATGGCTGGAGAGAATTTAAAGCTCTACTTTGATTGGCTGGACATAATTTGAAGCTCTACTTTGATTGCCAATATTCTGTCTATGAAGCTCAAACTGTACCAATCATGATTTTTCCCAGTTCCATTTTAAATGCTCTTTGTGGCTTCTAGAAAAGCGTCTTTTGTTCTTACCGACACAAATATCATTTCGTACAATTTGCGCCTTCGTCACATTTGTACTTGGTGTCGAAATCGGAAAGATCTAAAAATACAAGGCCTCGAGGAAAATTGCCGTGTGTGATGAAGAGCTTTGCGCTGTAGTAATGAGACGTGCGAGCAGCCTGAGAGCCTGGAGCTGAGTGCTGTTTCCCCAGGTGTCCTTCACCAAGTCCGTGCACATCCAGAGCTTCACGGTGGAGGTGTGCGTCATCGACAAGAACGACAACGTGCCCGTGTTCTCGGAGGAGAGCATGAGGGGCAGCGTGCAGCTGGGCCTCCTCAAAGGTGCGGAGGATTTAAACTCTCTTTAAATGGAACTGGTGGGAAAAAATTTTTAAAAATCTATATTACTAGAGCTAACAAAATGGTACCTGTTATTGTCAACGTGACCTTGAAAGTTCCTGAGATAGTTCCTCCAGGGCATTTTGACAATCTTCAGGTGCACATTTTATTTGTTTAAATAATTGTAAATAATTGTTTAAATAATTGTAAAAAAAAAAAAAGTTTAAATAATTGTAAAATGGATTGTTTTTTTTTTTTTTGCAAATACATAATTATTTAATAATTGAATATATGTTTTTATTTTAACAATAACTTTAACTCTACGATTAAAATGCTGGAGAGCCTGAGGTAAAAAAAAAAAAAAGAGCCTGAGTTAGTTCATCCAGGGATACATATAATTTGTTTAAAAAAATGTATTTTAAATTGTAAAATGGAAAAGTTCTATCGCAAATAAATAATGATTAATAATAATAATACTAATAATAATTAATACTACTAATAATACTGATTAATAATAATAAGTATTATTATATAAATTAACGATAATTAATAATAATCATTTTATATATATATATATTTTTAAATATAACAATAACTTTAATTTTACGATTAAAATTCTGTCTCTTTTCTGATCTCTCTCGTGCTCCTCGCTCACGTGACGTCACTTTTGTCCACATCCGCGCCTCATACTGACACATTTATTCCTGCGAGGCATTCACACATTAAAACAATAGA
This sequence comes from Paedocypris sp. Pulau Singkep, assembly GCA_017309775.1. Lineage (NCBI taxonomy): Eukaryota > Metazoa > Chordata > Actinopteri > Cypriniformes > Paedocypris > Paedocypris sp. Pulau Singkep. The sequence goes on from MU204353.1 coordinate 1,648,077, forward strand.
ACGATATTCCGGACAAAGTCTCCATTATTTTGCGAGCTGTATGTGTTTAGTAAGTGTTCGAATTCAAGTTGAAAATTGCGCAGGAACAAAGAAAAACAACACATTCCATTTGCAACGTCGAACAATTCGAACATGCCAATTAGCGCCAGGGGGAGGGTCTACTGCACTTGTGGGCGTGACGTCACTCGCAGGTGACGAACAAGGGAAGAAATAATAATGGAGGTGGACGGTGAAGTCGTGGACGAACTTTTAATCGAACAACCAAGTAGAGGGTGATTTATTCTCGGTAGATTTTGTGTAACTCTAAACAGGTTTAACAAAACCCAGCAGACAGACTTGTTCATGTGAATTTGCATTTTTAAGCGACGTAACGGCTCATTAATTCAGTAAATCTGGTCATGTAAAGCTTTTACTTTTCCTTTATTCCATTGATTTTGAAATCAGAAATTGAAGTACCGTAGTTAGTATGAGACTGAATGTTTCTATTCTTGAGGATAAAAATAGTCTACGCATATAGTTTATTAGAACATCTGAATGAATGGTGCTGGAATAAAAGGCCTTGTGACTGGTATTTTTTTCTATATTTTTTAACCAGAAATTATATAAAAATAGACCCCAGACCTGAAATGTCTTTTGTAGTGCACAACTGAAATAATACATTTTTTTAATGGTCTGAGTCGTTCTTTCGTTCTATTGACGTACGAGTTCCTGTCTGAATGAAGCAAAAATACATCGTTGGCAGAGCGACAAGGCAAATCTGTTGTGTAACGTGGCTGTGAAAACGTTGACAGGGATTCCGTTCATGCATGTGGAAGCGCTGGACCGAGACGACCGCAACACTGCCCACGCAGACCTGCGCTTTAAACTTCTGGACCAGATCCCTCGCATCCCCGCCAGTCACATGTTCTCCATCGATGTCATCACGGGAGAAGTGTCCCTGACCGAGGACGGTAATCTGAAAACGCTCATTCATCCCTCAAAGCACCGATGTCTGATATTAATCTGAATCTAATAGTGGCCTGTCTCCAATAAATGCCTGGCGTGAACGTGTCGCGGGCAATAAAACGTCTAATTTAAATTAATTTTTTATTCAAATTAAACGCGCAAGGATGTCTCCAATAGTAGTCCTTGGTGTAAGCAGATGTTATTCTATAGAATAATATAAATAATGTTATATTATATTATATTGTATTATATTATATTATATTATATTATATTATATTTTATTATATTATATTTTATTATATTTTATTATATTATATTTTATTATATTTTATTATATTATATTATATTATAACATAATAATATTATATTATAATATATTATAACATAATGATATTATGTCATATCATATGAAATAATAATATATTATTAATAAAAATAATGACGTTAAATTGCTCGTGACGCGTTCATGCCAAGTGTTAATCTTTTAGACGGGCGTCTAAAAGAGACAGGCCACGAATAGACGATAAACGTTATATTATATATATTCTATAAATGTTATTCTATAAAATATAATTTAATTCAGATAATGATTTTATATTACAATAAAATATAATGGTGTTTGATTACTAGCGATGTGTTCATGCCAGGTGTTTATTTTAGTTAATAATATATAAAATATAATATTCAACAAAATAAAATTCAAGAGTAGCCGGTTCTCAGTGCAAGCAGATCTTATTCTATAGAATATTTTATTCTATATTTTAATGTATAATACCTATATTATGTTTGAATAAAATATAATGCCGTTTAATTGCTCGCTGCGAGCTCACGCCAGGTGTTTATTGGAGACCAGCGTCTAAAAGAGACAGGCCGCTAATAGAAGATATATGGCATATTATATATATACATTATATATTATATATATATATATACATTGTATACTATTCAATAAACTAAAATTCAAAATAATAAAAAAATTTTTTATAAGAGCCTGTCTCCAGACACTTGGCCGTCTGAAAAATGTTTTGAATAAATGCCCCGGCTGCTATTAAAAAATATACTTTTTTAGATATACTGTATGTACGTATATATATACATGTGAGTGTCGTGTATGTTATATCTGCTGGCTAGGCGCTTCGACTCTTGATCCTGAGATGTGTGGACGCTACAAGCTTTCCGTGATGGTGCAAGACATGGCCGGCAGAGCCAACGCCTTCTTCTCTACTGGGACCGTGTTGGTGGAGGTGACGGGCAACACGTGGGCATCACCAGACCCCGTCAGACTCCAGGAAAACCTACCAGGACCGTATCCCATTCAGATCTCACAGGTAGAGCAAACCGAGTGAGGCTGAACCTCCTCCGAAAGGTGAAGTGAACCTAACTCATAATTATAAATACATTATTATCTCAAATTCCCTTCCAAAATCTCAAATTTATCCTAGACCTAACTCATAATTCTAAATGTAACTCACAATTATAACTTTAATTCATGGTCCTAAGATCAAATAATTCTTAATTCATAATCCAAGATTTTACTCATTCGTAAACATAGCTCAAAATGTTAAAGCTAACCCATAATCCTTAACCTAACCGATAATTCTAAATTCATCCAAAATAAAATCCCAAATTTATGGCAATTTAAAATCCTATATCCGAACAAAATGTAACTAATAGTCAATATGATTCAGTGAGTCTTTACTTCATGTACTTTACATTAC
>MU204353.1:1653239-1659617 GCA_017309775.1 Paedocypris sp. Pulau Singkep
AAGTAAAAGTAAAATGCCCAATATTCTACTAAAGTAAAAGTACCGTTACTAAAACTGATAAAACTACTTTTGAGTTTAAAAGTAAAAGTAATGCTAGAAAAAAAATGCCATTATAGAACTATATTGTTTTATTTAAATGTTGTTGTAATTACATTGAAAATTAATGCGTTTTATTAGAAAGTTTCTGTGCAATCTGCGCCGCCTAATGACACTAAATAACACAGGCTTCTCGGAGGTTGTTAAATCTGTAAAAACTTGTAACAAAATAGATTATTTTCAAATACATTTTTTTAAATAATGACCTAAATATGAACTCTTGTGCTTACATTTGTAAAATGGAGCTTCAACGCTACATTATCTCCTTTATCTCTAGTATAAGACAAATCATATCTCTAAAAGTCTCACAAAGATACTAACTGAAATGTTTTTCAGTGTTAGTAAAATAAATAAATAAATAAAATAAATTATTATAGAAATAATTAAGAAATAATAAAAGAAAATTAAATATACATATGTCATAATGCACATAAAAATAATGTTACATGTGCAGAGACCATAAATATTTTTAAACATTAGAAACAAAAGATTAACAGACAAATAAAACTGCTAAAATATTCTAAATTTGGTTACACACACACACACACACACACACACACACACACACACACACTCACTCATTTACATATGGAAGCACAACAAACACACACACACACACACACACACACACACACATACACACTCTAAGAGAGAGATAGAAAGAGACAGAAAAAGAGAGACACACACACACACTTACTCACCTACGCACACACACACACACACACACACACACACACTCACTCAGTGTAAATGTAGTGGTGTTTTACTCCACACGTAGTTCCACATTAGCATCGTGGTGGAGAGGCCAGATGGGAGAGAGATCGCCAAGCCGGTGGAGCTGCGAGTGATGGTGGGAGACGCCAACGACAACCGGCCCACCTTCCCTCAGATGCAGTACCACTCGGCCGTCAAAGAGCTGGCCACGAAAGGTTAGACACACACACACACACACACACACGTATATAATGTGTTATTAAGCCAATACGTTTGTCACAATCCTCTGAGTTTTTTGGAGTTTGGAGCACTTTTTGCAGCACTTTTTTGCTCTCGTTTTATCTATTTTATACTAGATACACTATTTATATTTTATCTCATTCAGTGTACATTTTCTTACATTTCTATTTTGTGTGTTCCTTGTGTTGCACCAAACGGAGTAGTGTTCATAATGCGTTGTGACCATGTGATGCAGTGACAATAAAGGCGTTCCGTTCCATTCTATCCTATTTTATTATTTTCCATTCTATTTTATTCAATTTTTTTAATTTTTACAATATTTAGTAGCAGTATGGTATTTACTCTATACAATTTTAAATTGTATATACTGTATTTATGCAAATATAAGCACCACCCTTATTTTTCAGGCACTAAAAAAATAAATATACAGGCCCCCCCGAATGATAAATTACGGAAAGTTTCTCTCTGTATTAACTATGTACGTACTAGGGCTGTCAAAGTTAACGCGTTAACTCATGCGAGTAATAAAATGTTTAATCGCGTCAATTTTTATTAACGCACTTCTGGTTTTCTGGTATTTCCGGTTTCTAGTTTTTCCGGTTTTTGAGTTTCCCTTCAAAACCATTCAGTATTATGTGTACAGTATTTTGCAAAGCTGAAATCACTGCACACTTATATAGTAAAGTGCAATGCAATTATGCGCAGTCTCTCAAACTGCACTGCGCACAGACCATATGTCGGACTTGACTCGAGGAGAGGCGTTTTCAGCTAGACTAATTATCAGTGCCATACTTTCGCCAAATAAATATACAGATACATATCCGTGATCTCTTTTAATCAATGCAATTTACTTTTTTTTATTTTATTATGACTGGCTTACCCAGTGTTTTCTTTAGTCAAAAATGATTTATTACAGTATTTAAACAAGTGTTTATTTTGTGTTCAATTTACATTGATTTATATTTTACACTTCAATATTTCTATATTATAAGTTCTATGCTTATTATTATTAATAATAATTGTTAATAGTAAATAATAACGGATAAGAAATTATCATTATTTGCAAATCTCGATTAATCGCGATTAATTTGGTCGGGTCGAAGTGCGATTAACTAGTTAAAATAATTGTATCGTTTGACAGCACTAGTACGTACAGTATATATATGTACAGTATATACAGTATTTTCTGGACTATAAGCCGCACCTGTATATAAGCCGCATCCGCTCTATGAACGATTTTGAATTGTAAATGTACATGTGTGTAACTAAATAGATCCTTTCCTAACCTGCATTTTAACACGGCAGCAACTTTGCTGATTTAAACGGGACAGAAAAAAAGAGAAAATAAACTGTTTCTACCGTATTTATCTTCATTATCATAAAATCTGCAGAACAGAAAACCTTTGTATAAGCCGCATGGTTCAAAACCTGTGAAAAAAGTAGCGGCTTATAGTCCAGAAAATACGGTACATGAACTCATATGTCACATCAAACAGTCGCTGGTAATGTCTGTCCGACAGGAACGGAGATTCTGACGGTGCAGGCGGCCGATAACGACGATCCCAAGACGGATAACGTGCGTATCTTCTACCGGCTGGTGGGTCAGATGCCCGAGAGCCCGCGCAGTCTGTTCCGAGTGGACCGGGACTCGGGCGTGATCACGGTGCTGGCCGACAGCATGGAGGGCACCGCCCCGCAGTACACGCTGACCATCACTGCCGAGGACGCCAAAGGTCTCACACACACACACACACACACACACACACACACTCATCTACTTTTTTATTTTTTTTATTTTCTTCAAACCTGTAACTTGGACATATCGATCAATTACCCTAGCCGCTTCTGCACTTAATTGTTTGTGTCTCGGTTTATTCTGTTCAGCGTCCTTGGGTGTCCTGAAAAATAAAATGTATTATTATTATTAGTATTATTATTATTACTTCCAGGGGTCGTGCGGGTGACCTTTAACCTCGGGCAACTCGCCAAGAAAGATGTTGCAAAATTGTTGCATTGTGTCGACTCACATGAAACGTTTTAAATTTGCACAAACGCACGGTCACACACACAACACAAGAAAGCACACACACACACACACACACTAACACACAAAGTCATATACACCCTCAGAAACACACAACAAAACACACACTCATTCACATATACAGTAGAAACACACAACAGAACAAATACACACACACACACACACTCATCTATTACTGCAGGGGTCGTGCAGGTGACCTTTGACCTCGAGAAGCTCGCCAAGAAAGTAGTTACAAAATTGTTGCAGTGTGTCATTACAGTGTGTCGACTCACATGAAAGGGCAACTTTTTAAATTTGCACAAAGCACACACACACACACACACACACACACACACACACACACACACACACACACACACACAAACTCTTATACACCCTCAGAAACACACACTCATTCACATACAGTAGAAACACACAGCACATCAACCACACACACACACACACACACACACACACACTTACACACAAACTCTTATACTCAAAAGAAAATTGTTACAAAATGTGCATTGTTACAGAGTGTCGTTACAGTGTGTCGACTCACATGAAAGGGCAATTTTTTAAATTCGCACACACGCGGTCACACACACAACACAACGAAGCACACACACACTCACACACACACTCTTATACACTGTCAGAAACGCACACTCATACACATTGACAGTAGAAACACAACAACCACACACACAAACTAGAAACACACAAGAAAGTAGTTGCATGTGCATTATTACTATGTGTCTTTACATTGTGTCGACTCACATGAAAGGGCAATTTTTTTTTTTATTATATGCCTGATTTTATTAGCAAATGAGACAGATTTCCATGATCTTGGTGATGACTAATGTTGTCTGACCTTCTGTTAGGACTCAACAGCTCCTGCACAGTGGTGGTGAAGGTTCTGGATGAGAACAACAACCCTCCCATCTTCTCCCATCATGAAGTAGGACGTGTGCGTGCGCGCGTGTGTGCGTGTGTGTGTGACCCGTGTACTTTCCTATTTCTGTTTCATGTCATAGAGACAATCTTCGTACACTTTTGATGTCGCTGATGTCATCGCAGTTGCTATGACTCGCTTTGTTTTTTTTTTGGTCTTAGTGCGTTTGTGTGTATATATAAAAAAAAAACCTGTGTTCTAGAAAATGTGATTTAACCCGACAGATTTAAAGAGATTTAAAGGGCTTTCAGGGAAATCCAAGCTTTCATCTCAGACTTATGGAATATATTACATATATATTGTTTACTTCTATTACAAGGTGTGAGACAACTGTGATTTTAATATTTTAATGAGAGAACTTTTGTGTGAGATTAGATCTAATTCTCATGCTTATAGGAATAATCACACACAGCGAAGTGTAATTTACACTGTATACGTGTATATACAGTCTTACATTCTATTTAATGAAATGGATTATAAAAAAATACAACGACTATATTTTATCTAGAAATTCGAAAAAAACACAACAAACAATACGCCAAAGAGCACAAAGAGTGATTTGATTTGTGTACGAGCGTTTATATAACGTCTATTTTTGGAAGTGTTTCGCGGCCCGAGGTTGTGTTCTAAAAATCGCCGCTTACTAATTTAACGCAATATTTATTTTGGGCTCGTGCAGAAGAGCCCAGAGCGTCTTTCTCGTGGCCTGATTCTTGTTCATTGATGCAGTCGAGTTGATTAACAAACAGATGATTTCTGACGGGAGAGATGAGCAAACGGAGTGAGAGGAAGAGGAGGAGGAAGGCCGTCGTTCCCCGATTCAGGAAAATACCCTGCGTGGTTTCGCCCACGTGATGCTAAAGCGAAATGGGCATGAAAAATAAATCGTCCTGCTTGAAATCGTTTGGAAAATGGCGCTGGAAATGCTGCCTCGCTATAATTTATGCTCCACAATTATGTCAATTATCTGCACTTTACGGGTTTTCAAAAACTCCACAATCTCACAGAAATGAGCAGCTATGTTGCTAGAGTGCAGACACATGTGAAAAAATTACTCCTGACAAGCTAAAGAATCTTTAAACATTAAATCTTGTTATTTTTTTCTTACGAGATACATTAACTACATTAGGCTTAAGAGTGAGAGATTACTTTGCTTATTTCGAGAAAATAGGACTTTCTTGAAAGAAAATAGGACTCTTCTAGAAAAAAATGCTCATTTTGATGGTATTTTACACCAAATCGAGACATTTTTCAAAGTAGAAATTATGTTTTATTGCAACTTCTTGAAACCAGAAATGTCAGGTGAAATTTTCTTATTTTAAGAACACAATGTTTCTCAATTCAAGAAACTAGCTACTTTTTTAAATTGACGTAAGCCAATGAGAACAAGAACTGTAATGCAGAAAAGGATCTACCATGTAATAAGAGTTTTTGTCTGGTTTTAACCTGTTTTAAAAGTAAAATTTTATCTCCCTGTTGGCAGATCATTTTACTTGATCGAATTTTTTTTACTCATTTTGATTATTATTTTGTCATTTTTTTTTTTTTTACATGGATTCTTTGCAGTGTGCTTTGTGAGTAATTGTCCATATCGGACATTTCATAGTTGCTTATCAATCAGTTGATATCATCCAGTCGGGAACAAATTGTTAAAGAATAGAATAGAAAGGAATAGAAAAGAATAGAATAGAACCTTTATTGTCTCTGTGCACATATTCATGGTATATTATACATGTATATCGTGAAATTAAGAGCGTCTTCTATCCAGTGCAACACGCATTAGACATTTACAGTTTTTTATTTCATTTATACATTTGAAATAATACTGTATATACCTTAGAGAGCTATTATATTTTATATTTATTATAATATATATACACACACACACACAGTATATATATCAGTGCTGTGAAACGATGAATTTTTTTAACAAATTAGTCACACTTCTCTGATTTCAATTTTTCTTGTAATGTTGGATAATGAGGTGTAATATGTAAATCAACGCATTTTCAACACTAAACAAACACTAGTTTAAATACTGCCATGTCATTTAGGCATCATTTTGTTCAATTTGCGATATTTTTTCTTAGTTTTTTTTACCCTCCGAGGTCGAGTCGCTCTTCATTCAAGCATAAAACACACAAAAAAGTCGTCACATATAAGCGGACGTACAAAAAGCGTACATAATGTGTACTCTTAATGTTTGTAGGTGATTCCTACTATGGACCGTCTTTGAGTCTGAAATAAAACTAGAAAACAAAACAAAACAAATGGTGGTAATGTACATGAGATGTGTGATGTGTAATGTACGTGTGTGATGTGAATCTGGTTGTGCTGTGTGTAGTACGGC
>MU204353.1:1689759-1705877 GCA_017309775.1 Paedocypris sp. Pulau Singkep
TCGATAGCATAAACAAAGGGCAGATGGCAGCTGATGGACTTCCCCGTATGCGGCTTGCATGAAAACGAAACAAAATGGCCGACTTCCGGTCTAACGGCCCGAACCGGAACTTCAAAATAAAAGACCTAATTATATAAAACGGGCTCTAAATTAACATAAAGCATTAATACGACGCCCAAAATTCGAGGCAGAACAATGACGCCGTGTTTTTATCTGTGGCTTTGCGTCGGCAGTTACAGGCGTGAAAGGAAACCAGTGTTTGCTTGTAACCATGATGACGTTTACCTGCGAGATGAGTGAGCGTGTTTCTGATGCCCCCTAGAGGCAGAATCATGGATGCTGGAATCAATCAATCAATCAATCAATCTGTCAATCAATTAATCAACCAGTCAAGTAATCACTCAATCAATCAATTATTCAATCAATCAATCAACCAACCAACCAATAAATAAAACAATAAATTAACAAATCAATACATCAAACAATCATCACACCGACCAATCAATCAATCAAATGATCAATCAATCAATCGTTGTGTCAGTTCACCAATCAAGACATCAAGCAATCAACAAATCAATCAATCAATTAACGGCCAGTTGTCAATCTATCTGTCTGTGTGTTATTCAGTCTGTCTATCTGTTGGTGTCTGTCTAAACTGTCTGTCTATCCATTCCTGGGTCGATGTCCACCCGTCTGTCTGCCTTCTTGCTTGTCTATCTGTCCGTCTCTCTATTTACCTGTCTGCTTGTCTTAATGTCGGTCTGATGTTCGGGCAACTGTCTCTAACCGTCTGTCTATCCACCCGTCTGTCTGCTTGGTTATACGTACAGTATCTCTCTGTCTGTTGATCTACTTGTCTGTCTCTATCTGTCCAGCTGTCTGTCTGTTCGTCCATCCATGTATATGTCTACCCATCTGCTTGCTCGTCTGTATCTGTCTGTCTACCTAGCTGTCTGTCTGTCTGTTTATTTGTCTGTGTCATCTATAGATCTAACCATCTATCTGTCTGTCTGCCTGCTTGCCTTTCTGTCTGTCTCTGTCTACCCATCTGCTTACTCGTCTGTCTGTCTATCTTCCTGTCTATAAAGCTGTCTGTTTGTTGAATGACAATAAATGTGTGTGTGTGTGTGTGTGTGTGTGTGTGTGTGTCGCAGACTAAGGCCCTGCAATCATCTTCTTCTTCTTTTTCTTCTTCTTCTTCTTCTCTTCCTCTTTGTTCTCCTCCTCCTTCTTTTTCTTTTTCATTCTTGTTCTTCTCCTCCTCCTTATTGTTCTTCTTCTTCTCCTCCTTGATCTTCTCCTCCTCCTCCTCCTCCCCCTTCTTCTCCTCTTGCTCCTCCTCCTTGTTCTTCTCCTCCTCCTTCTTCCTTCTTCTTGTTATTCTTTTCTGCTCCTCCTCCTCCTCTTTATTCTCCTTCTTTTTCTTCTTCTCCTCCACCTCCTTGTTCTCCCCCTCCTCCTTCTTCTTCATCTCTATCTTCTTCTTCGTCTCCTTCTCCTTCTTTTTCCTCCTCATCTTCGTTCCCCGGGACAGTATTGAGTCTCGATGCGGCTGATGTTTCTGATATTCGCCCGGCCTGATATATCACGGTGGTGCTATTTTTGCAGGCGTGTTGGCGCTTCTATTACACGCATCATTGATCGCAGTGGCACATTTTCTGCTTGCTCAGGTATCCTCGCTCTTCAGCAGCTATTCTGGGAAGATGTGCTAAACATATATCCTAGACATCCAGGCTTTTCATTGCTAATGAAGACGTGCACCAGACTCCTCAAACGTCCGATAACACACACGGCCCGGACGCATTACTCATCAGCCACGCCCTTGATGATGTCACTCGATGACATGATGACAAAAATAACTGTGATGTTATCAGAAAATGCGTAACCTATAATAAAGCATATGATTGGATTTAAGCCAATCTAATTTATATATATATATATATATATATATATATATATATATATATATATATATATATATATACTGTGCAGTGTAACAAAATAAACAAAATATATTTTAAACATGCTTTAAATGATACATGACGATTTTTTATGAAAAATAAGGAAAATTTACTTTATTTCATTTTTCTCTTGCTCGACAGTTTTCACTTGTTACACAATTTCATGCTTCACTGGTATGCTTTTTTTTTTTAAACATATATATAGGTTATATATGTACTGTATTTAAAAAAATGTTTAAAGTTTATGAGGATTTTAAAAAGTATTTCGTTAAGTTACCTATTGTGTATTTAAGTTCACACACAGTCATCAAAGTATTTTAAATACAAATTAATAAAGTAGCTAGTAATTAATTACTTTTTAAAATAACCTACCCAAAACTGGACAGTTGAAACATGAAAGCCCAGCTTCAAGACCACTAGACTCTTTGACTCTTAATAAACATTGCCATCTAGTGGCGGAATCATTAATCACTAATAAAACATTTCTTTAGAACCTAAAAAAAAATAAAAAGGCTTTTAAATCTCTCAATAACACTTTAGTTTCAAATACTTTCACACACAAATTTTATTCTGAGACAAACGCACAGGTTTGATTAACTTATCTTAACTTCTGAGAAACCTGCAAATTCCAATAACTCTTTTTTTTCCTGGAAGCGGAGACAATTATAAGCCGTCGAGATACCGAGAACCATTAGCCAGCGTGTTCCTGTCTTCTTCATTATCAGGAATAATTGTCTAGTGGTGTACGAGACGACACCAGCTCCCTGTGTTTACACTGGCAAATGAGCCGAGGCCTGAAGTTTGTGTGTGTGTGTGTGTGTGTGTGTGTGTGTGTGTGTGTGTTCCCAGCAGCGACAGACGAGGTTAAACATTCACCGCGCAAAAGTGATCCGTTACCGTGGAAACAATAATCAAATTATAGATATTTATAAAAAAAAACTACTAATGTATAAAAAAAATCACTACTAGTGACTAAAGAACCACAACAACAGTGAATTTAATTTCTGTAGTTTGCTATACTAATACCGTGAATTGCCAGTCACACCGTCTGGCTTGTAAAGTTTAACGCGATTAAATAAATATATCAAAATAAATTTGTATTAAAAAATTAGTTTTTTCAATGTGTATTGCGTATTTTCAAATTAAAAAACAGAACAAAGGTAAATAAGTGTATTTTATTGTTAAATTGTTAACAAATTAATGTTAATTAATTACATTGTGAATTGGATATGTATAGTATGTTTGCTAATTCAAACTATTTAGTAAAAAGTTGGACTTAAAAGCTTCGGCTTTAAAATATATGACGGTTGAATCAACAAAATAAAAATCAAGTGTTGAAATTTCATTAACTCATAAATATACAGTACAAGATTGTTTTTCTTTTTTAAAATAATAAACAGAGTCACTTAATTGTTACAAATGCAATTATTTTATTAGGTACATGACCTTTGACCTCAAGTCTGAGACAACAGAGATATACAAAATATACAAAAATGCAATTCACCTTTTATTATATTATTTTTACTAACATTAAAAAGTGCATTAGGATGACTAGCAAGTCAAAGAAATACTAAATAAAAGTCACACGTTAAGAATATAGGCAGTGAAGAAGTGCAAACCGCAACCACTTAATTCAGCTTTAAAGGACGACTCACAGAACGAAGCCGAGTTTGAGGCCCGGTCACTTGAGTTTGAGGCCTGGTGACATAAAATAAAGGGCTGATGTAGCACTGAACCGAGTTTGAGGCCCGGTCACATCAGACACGGGGTTGTCCAGCATGGAACCGAGTTTGAGGCCCGGTCACATAAAACAAAGGGCTGATGTAGCACTGAACTGAGTTTGAGGCCTGGTCACATGAGACACGGGGTTGTCCAGCATTCAAGCAAGTTTGAAGCCTGGTGACAATAAAGGGCTGATGTAGCATGAAGCCGAGTTTGAGGCCCGGTCACATAAATTTGAGGCCTTGTCACATAAACCAAAGGACTGATGTAGCATGAAGCCGAGTTTGAGGCCCGGTCACATAAGACAGAGGGCTGTTGCAACTTGGAACAAAGTTTGAGGCCTGTTCACATAGGACAAAACAAGTTTTAGGCCCGGTCACATAGGACAGAGAGCTGTTGCAGCACTTTAACAAGTTTGAGGCTGGGTCTGTGCCAAATTGAATTCTTTTTTTCACTTTAATGGATTTCCACATGCTTATCAAAGCAATTTAAAGTAGACAAAGAGAGTCATGTGTGAGTCACGTCATTGCGGCAGAATTTTACATAGTGTCAAGTATTTTTACAGCTTTGGTGCGTATATTTCCAGTGGTTTTAAATATAACGTGTGTATAGATATGTACGTGTTGAGGAGCTACTTGAAGGAGGAGCGCACGGTCCGGCCCTTCAGTGGCTGCGGAGGACGAAAGTTGTTCTCCATGTGATGGCGTTCCTCTTCCTCCTCGCCGTTAATCAGCAGCGAACGGAACTTTCCCATCTGAGTTACACAGAGACAAAGCGTGAGACCACGGCTCAGGCCCGGGACTCCTAAGCTTCTCGTAGCACTTCTATTCACACGCTGTGCTCCATCAAAGTCGGGAAACAGGGACACAAGCCCGTTTAACTCAATTACTCGGTGCAAAATCCCTCGCTGCTGCTGCATTAAGAACAAAACTAGACGGGAGAGCTGTCAATCAGATGCTTGGGTACTGTATATCACTAGAAAATCCATGTGAAAAGATAAGAAAATTAAAAAAATTTGTAAAAAACTAAATCAAGTAAAATTATGTGATAATGGGGTGAGACATTTTTACTTGGTAAGACGGCTTAAAACATGAAAAAAAGTCTTGTTGTAGTTCCAAGTTAATTTTTTTATTACCATTTATTATTATTATTATTATTATTATTATTATTATTATTATTAAATTATTATTTATTTATTTTTTCCATCAGTCCCAGACCAACGCAAAACATTCGGAAAAACAGAATTAGTCTTGTTTCTGCATTTCAGTTCTTGTTCTCATTTGTTTTAATACATAAAAGTAGCTTGTGTCTTAAAATGGAAACATTGTGTTCCTAAAAAAAGTAATGTTCACTTGACATTTCTTGATTCCGGAAGTTCTGTGTTCCAAAAACATAATATCTATTTTGAAAAATGTCTCAGAATGAAAAAAAATAAATCAAGCAAGAAAATTCAAGTCCCATTTAAGCAAAGTGATCTCACACTCTTAGTCCTAAAATGGTTAATTTATCTTAAAAAAAAAAAAACACACACACACACACACACAAGATTTATGGTCTAATTGGGTGAATTTATTGGGACTGCATGAATTTAAAAGTTGCTTGTATTTTTGATACTCAGTACAAAGTAGCCAAAAATACTAACAAGTAAAAAAACATTTACAATATTTACCACATTTACACACATTCCTAAAGTGTACTCAAGTACTTTACCCCTCTGCATCGGATCATCCTCACCGATTGGATGGTTTGTGGACGGCCCCTAATTTACATCACTACCAACTATTTGGATTCTTCCCACATCCACGGCCACCGTGACCATCGCTTTCCATAAAGCATCGGCCTCGTCCACACGGCTGGATTCACCTACCTGTTTCTCCGACAAGCAGATGGATTCCTTCAGAACAATCCAGGTGACGCTCTCGTGCAGCGGAGGAGTGGTGAGGGAACCCGGGTACGTCCAGAAGTCCAGATTCTTGGGCAGGAGCAGCTTCGGGTTGAAGTCTTTGAATCCAGCATGGCCGCCCTGCAGAGAAGCGGAGATTCTGATTGGCTGACGGGCGAAAGTTCATCTGAGGTTCCTCAAACCCTTCTGCTCTGAATCTTTAAAAAAATACATTTAGCTGTGATTTCACACTTTCAATTGTGAAGATAAACACAGTAAACGCACTTTTGTCATTTAAAAAAAAAAGAGGAGATTTAATCAGTCCTCAGCTTTCCACAATTCCGCGATTGCAGAATTTAGCGCAAGTTGCGTCGATTTGACCAATTCAAAAATCTCAGAAAAATAGATTTCAAACACGTTTGCTGTCTTTAGTCGCGAGTTCTTTGTATGTGCGTTAGTGATATTTGAGTGTAGAGTTTTAACTAGCATGATTAACTAGCGTGAACGTGATTCGCTGTTAAATTGTCGCGTTCAGAATTGGTGCCTGCGACGTTTTTCTCATTTTGCCCCGCATAGAAGCGAAGATTCGTATTGGCTGACGGACCAAAGTTCATCTGAGGTGATTCTGCTTTGAATCTCTCGCAACAAACCGATTAACAAACTCGGGCATTTACAAATGAAATGGCATGCAAACGTCCATCTCCCCTGCGAGCCAATCAGACGCGAAAGACGGAATAAAGTGTCACATCCGCTTGACGACAAGGAGAAACGGCCGACCTTGAACTTCACCATGTACAGGGCGTCGGTGACGTGGTGCAGAGCTCGGTGTTCACTTCCTGTCTGGAGAGGAACACAACACAACAGTCACGGCGAGATGTTCTGAGCAGGAACGTGTCCGTCTCGTCCGGAAGACAAACTTCGAGGAAGACGCCGAGCACCGCCAGACCGTCAGGGGCCGCCGCCGCCTCGCCGAAGGACGTGTACTTCACCGCGTTCCAGTGAACCAGATGAAGCTGCAGACACGACACACGCCACAGAGACGCGGGACTTATTAAAAGCGTATTCAAACCGCCTCGGGTCACAAAACAGGCAAAGAACATCCAAATCAGGTAGCAGACCGTAAACGCGAATCAAGACGCGTTTGGATGAAGAAAGAAAATCCCATGTGTCATGTGTGACAGAAGGCTGTTGTGCCAAGGAACCGAGTTTGAGGCCTGGTCTATTTTATGACCGAGCCTCAAACACGGTTACGAGATGTGTTGTGGCTTCAGTCCTTTGTCATTTGTCAATCATCCGAGTTCTGTCAGGCAAGGAACCGAGTTTGAGGCCCGATCTGTCTTATTTGACCGAGCCTCAAACACGGTTACGAGATGTGTTGTGACTTCACTCTTTTGTCATTTGTCAATCTTCAGACTTCTGTCAGGCAAGGAACCGAGTTTGAGGCCCAATCTGTTTTATATGATTGAGCCTTAAACACGCTTATGAGATGTGTTGTGACTTCAGTCCTTTGTCATTTGTCAATCATCTGATTGCTGTCACACAAGGAACCGAGTTTGAGGCCCAATCTGTTTTATATGATTGAGCCTTAAACATGGTTACGAGATGTGTTGTGGCCATATCCCCCTGTCATTTGTCAATCATCAGAGGGCTGTCAGGCAAGGAACCGAGTTTGAGGCCTGGTCTGTCTTATTTGACCGAGCCTCAAACACGGTTACGAGATATGTTGTGACTTCAGTCTTTTGTCATTTGTCAATCTTCAGACTTCTGTCAGGCAAGGAACCGAGTTTGAGGCCCAATCTGTTTTATATGTTTGAGCCTTAAACACGCTTATGAGATGTGTTGTGACCATATCCCTCTGTCATTTGTCAATCATCAGAGTTCTGTCAAGCAAGGGACTGAGTTTGTGGCCCGGTCACCTCAAATGGAGGGCAAATCCAGTATGAAATGGAGTTTGAGGCCCAGATCAGACCTTAAACTCTGGTCTAAGCCTTTACAGCCACTTATGATATGTATATATGTATGTATGTCACAATCTCGTATCATGGAGCCGAGATTGAGGCCCAGCATGTGTTTACTGTGCAGAAATTATTTTCTTGCAAAGTCTCTTCACATTTGAATGGGTTTAATCTTATTACACGGTCTAAAAACACACATGTACAGTTGCAGTTACATTGCAGACCACACATTGCCATGCATTTATTTACAGTAATTAATAATGGCTTGCACATGAACACACACACACACACACACACACACACACACACAGGTCTGGGTTTCTGGGATTCATTTCAGAATTCATCCTTGGTAGAAATGAATTAAGTCATGAAAAAAAAGGTTCCCATCACTGAAAAGAATCGGGCTTCAAGACCTGCTACTCTATGTAGACTTTGCGACAGAGTAATTCTCTTTCTCCATTCAACTGAATAGGTGCAAACTTCTACAAAGAGATCATTTAAACAACGATGAGAGATGAGGATGCTGGGAGTTGTAGTCTTTGATAAGCATTTATGATAGATGGCTTTTTTTAAACATGAAGTCTGTCTAGTCCAGCAGAAGCTGAAGATGATGAAGACGACACTCACCTCTGAGGCGAACGTTTTCCCACCGACTGTGTGTTCAGAGCCGCTGCTGCCTTTCCCGCCCCAGTGGAAGTGGAACTGCTTCAGCCGGTACACGTTCTCCAGAGGACCGCCGCACATCACTGCCACCAAGCACAGGTATATACAGGGGTGTAAAGAGTACCGGATAGCCATACTTGAGTAAAAGTACAGATACTTACTGTAAAAATGACTCCAATACAAGTAACAAGTCACCAATTTCAAAAAGACTTGAGTCAAAGTAGCAAAGTATCCATTTTGAAAAGAACTTAAGAAATGTGAAAACAAACTATTGTTTCCCAAGACAGAAACAGAATTTAACCTCAATGTTTGAAAACTGGTAGAACAAAGTAGATAAAAAGAGCAAAACGTCAGTCTCAATCACTTAAATGTGCAAAGTAGATATAAAGTAAAGTGATTAATCTGATTAGTAAATTATATATTATATGTATTATATAAAGTTATATATTATATAATAACATTTGTAAAAGTTGCAAAACATTTTTACGGCCCTAATTCGCGTTCTTGTGGTTTCTAATTCACAAATAGCCTCCATTACCTTCAGCATCCTAAAGATGGCGATATTCACCTCGTTCGCCCTAGAAATTAACCGCGGTATAAATCGATTCCGACTTGTCGCGCACAATTACAATGTAACGAGTAACGATAAGTGTCCGCTCAAATGTAGTGAAGTGAAAAGTACTGATACTCAATCAGAAATGCAGTGGAGTAGAGAGTAAAAGTTGCTCATATTTTTTATACTCAATGAAAGTACGAAGTAGCCAAAAACATACTTAAGTAAAGTAACAAAGTACATTTACTCAAGTACCTTACACCCCTGGATATATACTCTCGTTTCCCCTATTACACTAATTTGCTGTACGATGGATCTCGCCGTCCCGAAACTTATTCTAAAAATAAAAGACTTCAACACAGGGTTTGTGAAATCAGATGAGTCTGGGAAGTGCCCAAATCTTTCTCTTGAAGAAGAATCTTTTCAGTCGTTTTCGTTCCGTCTACCGTCTCTCTGAAAGACTCCCGTTTATTAAAAACCATAAAGAATAGCAAAGTTCAGTATTAGCGAATCACAGCGCATCACGTCATATGCTAGAGATAAAACAGTTACACTCCTTAGCAACCATCAAGGTTTTTTTTCCCCACACATTCGAACAATGGTCACACACACACACACACACACATTTCCCAGAAACTCAAAGTTAGGAAGTCCTCTAGGTGTTAGAGGAGTTCACGGTTTAAACTCAGATAAGGAGTTCTGCAAAAGGCCTGTGATTCTTCTAAGGCTTCACACACACACACACACACACACACACACACACACACACACACATGCCTATACGTACAGAAAATAAGAGAGAAAATTATTAGAAATCAATTCCTTAAATCATTATATGAGCTTAATAAACTCAACAGAAAATGATCAAGATCTCTAGAAAACCAAACTACGGTCTTCTGGTTTAGCATTAACCCCAACCCCATCTTTAGCAGACGTGACTGACACTGCTTTTTCTTTCCTTGGGAGTCAAACTCAAACCCCACAATGTCTGAAAAACGTTGACGTGTGATCTACAGGAAACCTCGGGAAGATATTCACAGCGCCGACCTGATCTCTCGTCTGTGTCCACGAACTCCACCACCACAGAATGTCCGTTGTTGGAGATGCTGACGGAGCTGCAGTTGTTGTAGAGCAGAGATATTGGGGACAGGCCGGGGTCGAACACGGCTTCACTCGGGACGATGTTAATGGGCGATTGACGGTTCCCGTCGGCAATGGGAAAGTCTTTGCGCCACGCAGACGGACCTTGGAAAACACAAGCCAGAAACGTACAATAATTATAATAAAATAAAAATAACATGTTTAAAAATAAAAAAACTTTAAAATGATTATATAATTTAATTAATAAACATTTATTTTTTATTATATTAAAATAAATAAATAAAATAAAGCACAAAATAAAATGCCACAGCAAAACCCTGTTGAACTGGCTTTTGATGTTTGAACAATATGAGTAGTTTCACTGTTATTTAAAAGTTTCACTGTTTGAACTTTGGCTTTTTTACTTTACATTTTTATACTTTGAGTTTAAAAGTCCTGTATATTGAGCAACAGTTTTACAATAATAAATCCCAAAACAATAAATCATAAATTATGTAATCATAAACTGTACAAAAGCGATAACCGTTCACTGCACGTATCAAAATAAATGTAAAAGTTTCACTATATGAACTTTGTTTTTTATCCTTTACATTTTTATACTTTGAGTTTAAAAGTTCTGTATATTGAGAAACCGCTTTACAATAATAAATCCCCAAACAATAAATCATAAATAACATTATCATAAACGGTATAAAAGCAGTATACTTAAATCGTTCACTACACGTATAACAATAAATGTATATAAAAGTTTTACTATATGAACTTTGTTTTTTATTCTTCACATTTTTATACTTTAAAAGTTCTGTATATTGAGCAACAGTTTTACAATGCTAAATCCCAAAACAATAAATCATAAATAACATAAATATTAGATTAGATTAGATTAGATTAGATTCAATTTATTGTCATTACACATGTACAGGTACAAGGCAACGAAATGGAAGTGTAGTACTGTATACAAATATAGTACTGTATACAAGTACTTAAATCGTTCAATACACGTATCTAAATAAATGTATATTTTCCTTTGTTGTTTGTTCACTTTACACGCACACGCGCGCGTTTAACTTCTTAATCTTTCGTTTTTGAAAGAGTTAATTTGTCATTATTGTTTTTCTTTTGAAATATAAACCCAGGCTGTACTATTCCTATTTCAAACAAGCAGGCTAATCTCGAATTAACTATTTAATTACAGACACGAATCACACAACACACAGACCGCGGGTAGAGTTAATCCGTACCGTTGTTCTCCCCGTATCCCCAGTCATGGCCGGTCATGGTGCTCCTCTTCCTCCTCTTCTTCTTCTTCTTCAGGCAGGAGAGGAGATGATGCGTCTGAACCTCAGGACGGTGACCGGTAAAAGCTGAAGGAAGAGCTCTGTGATTGATTGACAGGCCATCTAATCCCTGGCCCCGCCCCTCTTAAGAGGTTTCAATCAGGACACTGACGTCACGTCTCACGAGCCTTCACTTCACGCAGTTTATCCGTCTATCCTACCTTTACCTTTTTTTCGACCTTCTTTCTGTCTTTTTATTTATTTCTTTTGCTCAATAATTAACAGTTCTTTCTTATATTTTTGTTCTATTGTTTATTTTATTATAATTAGTTAATTATTTAGTTAAATTATTTCACAATTTATTCTTTCTTTGTATCTGTCTGTATTTCTTTTTTTTTTCTTTCTTCACACAAGCGAAACGAGTCAGATTACAAATCTGAAAGAACATATCCTAATCGTGCTTTTATTAGTATTTAGTAGCGCATTTACGGTAATGTTTTTTTTTCTTTGAAATACTTTCACGACAATCAAATATTTTCAGTACACATAATTTAAACAGAACCCCTCTTAACTACAACTAGAGAGTTACAAAAATAACACAATAATAATAAAAATCATAATTTTTTTAATCGTAATTAAAAAAAAAAAAAGTCGCTATGCGGAGTTAGGAAAAAAAAGAAAGAAAGAAAGAAGAAGTCTTTAAAGAAGTAAAATGTCCATTGTTCTTCTGTGTTCAAAAAATAGGAAAAGTCAGTTAAAAATGAAAAATAAATAAATAAATAGGAAAATGAAAAAGAAAATTACCACTGTCATCTGATGTTTTTACGGTAGTTCAACGTTTAAATCCCTATTCCGCAGCGCTGCGTGTGAGGGTGAGCGGACGGGCGCCGTCTTGTGGCCACGTGGTGAAAATACATCACAGTAGCGAATCTGCAAACGTCAATCGCAAAATAGCGCCGTCAGTCAGACAGACATTACCGGCGACTTCACGCGCCGACAGACGGACGCGCGTCTCATCATGACAGAGCACAAGAGCAACAAAGAGCAGAAATACGACAGACAGCTGAGGTACGTGCCGCTCCGAGCCTTATAAACACTCTCCTCTGTGTGTGTTTACGTTTGCCAGCGAAACATGGAGGCCTGACGCCGGTCGCAATGAATGATTCGCGCCGTCTCCGAACTAACCTGCTAACTTTACCTGTTTAACACACACACCTGCTCGTTGTCCGGCCCGCGGGCCACACGCGGCTCCTCGTTTGACTTTGCCCATGATTCGCTGAAAGCATATTTTTACAGGATATTTCTATACACATGCAAATGGATGTGATAACAGTGGTGCTGCTAACAACTAACCGGGCAGGAAAATAAAAATTCCCATTGCTTTTTGTGGGGTAAAATGCCAGTAATATTCCTCGAAAAAAATGTAAGCATAAATAAAAAGCATTTGTTGAGTTGTGGTCGGGGTGCCACGTCTTAGGCTGCCCACTGCTCCGGGTTTGTGTGTATGTGCACTTCACTGGGTATCCGCGGATCCTTGAAAAGTCTTATAATTCAAAGTCAAACAATAATTCGAATTTTATTTGTCACATATTTACACCATGGTACGCAATGTAGTGAAATGTGTTTTCTGCGTTTGACCCATCCGAAACAAACTCGGAGCAGTGGGCACTTTATAATAAAAAAACAAGGCCTTAAAAGGAGTTTAAATGTCTTAATTTCACATTTCAAAGGTCTTGAAAATGAAAGTAGCCGTCTTTGTAAACAGGACTTCACGTTTTGGTTTGAAATACGTTTGAAATCTTTTCGTTTGTCACGCAGAGCAAAAATTCGAACTGGTCTGAAATTTTTAATTTAGAACCATTTTTAAAAAAAAGTCTTAAATCTAACTCTTAGAACCCTGCAGATACCCTGACTTCACTGGATAAAGGCAGAGCACAGTTTCGATGCGGCTTGTCATATTGACAGTCTCACATCACTTTACTTTACTTTACTTTACTTTACTTTACTTTACTTAATAACTAACTTCATCTTTTTGCTTCAGGTTGTGGGGAGATCATGGACAGGAAGCGCTGGAAAACGCCCACGTGTGTCTCATCAACGCCACAGCGACCGGCACCGAAGTCCTGAAGAACCTGGTGTTGCCAGGTACCAGCGCCCCCTGCTGTCCGCGCTGATGTAACAGCTGTGTAACGCTCTGCCTCCTCCTCAGGCATCGGCGCTTTCACCATAGTGGACGGACACAAAGTCTCGGGCGACGACGCTGGAAACAAGTAAGAGCCAGCTATAATTCTCCCAGAATGTTCGAAAGCCAACATTGTTTAATTGGCTCCGTGGTCGAGTTCGTAGGTCACAGAAATGTTTTCCATTGAAAGTAATAAAGTGCTCGTGTTCCGTTCCAACCATCAGAATGTCTTTTGTTTTATTGTTTCGTATTGTTTAATCAAGTATTGTATTCAAAATACGAGGGTGATGTTTGTGGAGGCGGAGCTCAGATAGGGTGGAGTAGAGTAGTGTAGAGAAGATAAGATTTATTGTCATTGTATCACTGGGTTACAGTGAAATAGTAAGTGTTGCTACTCTGGTTGGTGCAGAAAGAAAAATGTGATAAGAGAAAACAAATATAAATAACTACAATATATAAAAATAGAGTACAAATACAGCAAGCAAGAAGCAGTCAAAAGACAACGCAAAGTACAAAAACACAAAACATTTGGCAAAATATACCATAATAAGGTTGTGTTAGAAACTTAACATGATCCGTGCCGTGCAACTGTCACGTGTTCTCTAAAATAAGACCTAGCGCCGGCTGAAAATATGACGCACAGTTTCTTTGCTTGGAATAAACATCACGATTCTGAACATTTTTTTATTTTAAATATTTAACCCTGGAATATTAAGTGTGGCTTCAAGCTTGTCACGATATGATCTGGTTTTCCCGCAGCTTCTTCCTCAACAGCAGCGCTATCGGCAAGGTGAGCTGACACGCCTGTCACACGCTTTCCTCCTCACCGCGGTCACGTGATGAAGCTCTGTCTGTGCAGAACCGAGCTCAGGCCGCCACGGAGATGCTGCAGGAGCTCAACAGCGACGTGTCCGGGAACTTTGTGGAAGAGGTTTGCCGTTATTTTAAAAACGAACGCTCGACGAAGCTCTAAGTTTGACTTGACACGGTGCACGTTCGAGTTGACCAAATATCGTCTTGCCAAAAAAAAACTTAAGTTGTTTTTATAAAATTGTCCATTGATGGTATGGTTTTTTTATTGTTTAGAATTTTATATTCGATTTATTCATTTTTCCCAGATTATTATGGGTGAAACTGTTCCCAACAGATTGTAAGAATCAATTTTAAATTTGAAAAAAAAAAAAAAAAACAACATGTACATAATACGAATGACTCCGAATGGTTTCAACCAATGAAGTATTGAAAATGATGAAATTATGCTGTTCAGACCAGTGTTCATTTTGACACGTTTATTTAGTTTTAGTCATAGTCTTTTGATTAGTCATCTTAATTTCTTTAGTTTTAGTCTAATTTCAGTCGAGTAAATGCCACAACATTTTAGTCTGTAATTTATACTGTAATTTAACATATTAAATTACAGTATAGATTTAGTCAACAAATAAATAGGTGCTATATATTCTAAATGTTTACTAATTTCTAAGAAATCTGATTACGTAGTTAATTATGAACATGTAAAATATATACAAAGACCTTACTTATTTGGAAAAACATTTATTTTTCCTGAACTTATTTTTATGAACTTTTCTTTCAGTTAAAATAAATGTATTCTCATAAATGAAACCTCAACAAAGAGAAAATAAAATACTTTAAAATAATATAAATTATTATGGCATCACGTTTATAATATCCCATTAAGGTTTATATGTTCTGCATACTTTACTGGTTTCCCCTGAAATTGAACGTTCATTTAGTATTTCCAGAACAATATATTACAAATTTTAAACGTTTTTTATTTATGTATTTATTTTAAATCATAACATATTGTACATGTAGTTGTCCATTGAGTTTAACACAATTGAAGTAGAACACAATTGAAGCGAAAGTAAGTAAATCAATTATAAATATTAATAATTGTAACAAACGCGTAATGATGTGAATTAGCGGTGAGCGGTATAGCGGTATTAACGTGAATAGCGGTATTGAGTTGAGCCACGATATGGATTTTGCAATATCGTGGATACCGTGGCACTTTTATGAATTTACCTTTTATACACGTATATAAACACTTTAATCACAGTAAAATACATTTGTTTCGTTACAACTTTTAATTACGTCACGGATTCATTGCTAATCGAATACAGAAAGCGTTGTAAGAAACTGAATTAATAGATCACCCGCGAGGCGCATGTATCGCGCATGTGCTGTGCCGCTTTTTTAAAGCTATTTTAGTGCGCGCGAGACCCGTAAAACGCGCGCACGAGTGTTTTAAAGTGTGATTCAGAAACCAAATTATAACCATTTCGGTCATAATTTATAAAAACACATACATCATTTCAGTAATAACACGTGCATAAGGGACTGATTTTACCGGTGTGTTCCTGAGCGACGAGCCTCATGTAGCCGACCAGTCCGTACGTCTTACACAGGAGGAAGGGAACCCCGGCGTCCCACAGAACACCGCCCAGACGCAGACACGTGCTGCGGAGAGACCGACGCGTCAGCAGCGCCGCCAAACACACGTGACGTCACGCCTCAGACCTTTCCGGAAGATGGACGCCGATGACCAGACTGAAGCGCTGGAAAAACTCCGGGTTGTTGTCCAGAAGTTTCTCGGGACTCTGACGAATCAAAGCAACACGGTGGAAAACAAGCGACGCATTTTAATATTCACATTAGTTAAATAGTTTAAATTCATATCACGGCGTTTTGTAGTGTACAGACGGTGTTGGTATTATATCACGGTATTGTGTGGGGGTGTTCTTATTTTATATAAAGCACGAAATCATAACGTTATAATTGGAAGACCGAACAATCAACAATCA
>MU204353.1:1705902-1717057 GCA_017309775.1 Paedocypris sp. Pulau Singkep
GCACACACACACGCACACACACACACACACACACACACACACACACACACACACATATAGTCACTTTTTCAATAAAATATCTTCACACTCAAACAAGCAGGATGCACTCTTACACACACACACACACCCAGGTCACTTTTTCAATAAAACATTTTCACACTGACAATTAGGATGCACTCCTGCGCACACACACGTCACATTTTCAATCAAATATTTTCACTCTCAGACGATCAGAATGCACTCCTGCGCACACATACACACACACGCGCACACACACACACGTCACTTTTTCAATAAAACATTTTCACACTCCGACAATCAGGATCCACTCCTGCGCACACACACATACACACAAACACACACACAGACAGTCACTTAAAAAAAAACATTTTCACTCTCCGAAGGCACTCTTTAACGCATGCGTGTGTGTGTGTGTGTGTGTGTGTGTCGGGCGTTTCCTGTGCCGCAGTCATTGAGTCTCATCCGGACAACGCTTTAGAAGACCTGCGCTTGGACCAGCCGTTCGCCGAGCTGAAGAGCCACGTGGACTCCTACGACCTGGACAGCATGGAGAAGAAGGTCGGAGCTCCGTGTATGAGCAGAAAGATCACTGCAACTTACAGATTCGAAAAAATATTTAAAATCGTCTCCTATAGATATTTTGCGCAGATTAAAAATGTGTGTCGATGCCAAACACATGTTGAAAATGTACAATGATACCATGCATTACGTTTTATTTATTTTAAACCTTTTCGCAATGTAATGATTTTGAAAGATGGGAAATTTGGGACGTTTATTAGTCGTGGATCATTAATTTAAAACTGATCCGGCCGACGTGACAGTTGTTGTCTGATTATCGCGAGATTCAAGATAGCTGATGCAACGTTTTTTTTACAGTTATTACGGTATTTTTTCACATTATAAAATCAATTTATCTGAATTTAGGAATTGTTAAATTTACATGCAAAATGCGTCTCATTTTACGAAACTTCCATTTCACGAAACTGTTAATTTCGTATAGAGAGTTACCATTGTATTTTGATCATAGGACATTGACTGTGTGTGTCTGTGTGAGTTTGTTCAGAATATTAATAACATTCTAATGTATATAATCAAATCATAGTATAAATGTCTTATTTTTGTTTGTGTTTCTGTGTAGGCCCACAGTCACACTCCGTGGATCATTTTGATTTCCAAGTTTTTAGAAAAGTGGTATAAAGAGGTATTTCTCTATTAACACATTCATTCGAGTCTTGGTCAGAAATGGCTGTTGACCTGTCAAACTACCATGTTAATCTTCTCTCAGCACAACGGTCAGTTGCCCAAGACGTATAAGGAGAAGGAAGCTTTCCGACAGCTGCTGCGGGACGGTCCGTCCATCCTCACATCCGCCTGCTCCAGCTCAAGCATCTCAGTCTTTCTGCTCGCGTTGTTTCAGGAGTCCTGAAGAACGAGAAAGGGACGGTGGCGGACGAGGAGAACTTTGAGGAGGCCATCAAGAACGTCAACACGGCTCTCAACCCAACCAAGGTAGATTCTCCAGCCGTTAGAGCGTCTGAATGCTGACCAATATTGAATCCTGGACCAACGACTTCCTTTAGACACTTTCCTTTCTGAACGAAACTTTGGCTTCATTTATTGAGTTGAAAACCATGTGCTGTATTTACGTGAATATAAGCGGCCCTTTTATACCTAATTTTCGATTTGTGCCGCTGGGACAAGTTCTGGGAGTTGGAGTTTTTATGACTGGAATAGATTTTTTTTTTAAGGTAGTATTATTCGAGTAAAAACAACATTGAAGCGATATGAATCACAAGTTAGGATAAAATATACAAGAATTTCATCTTGTTATGAAATAAGTTGTTTGTTAAGACAAGAAAAAAATGTATTTTAAGATAAAACCAACGTGATTTAATCAAAATTGTCTACAAATATATAATATTTTAATTAATATTTTGTTTATATTTATTTATTGGAATTTTTATTTTCTGCCTGAAAAATCAGAGGGGTGCTTATATTCGCGTAAATACGGCACTTAATTTGTATATGGTTTGGTGTCATAAAACAAAAGTTTTTTTTTTTTCAAGTAGCTAGACAAATTATGTAGAAATCATCACGTCCTATCAACCAAACATAAACGTACCACACCATTATCAACAGACTGTATAAATGATCTGTATATAATTCTGAGAAACGTATTTGTATCGTGACTGTGCTGATGTGCACGTGTAATGAGGTTTACGCACTTTAAAGCTCCAATCCAAACCGACCAATCACGCGCCGTCTCGTGCGCCCTGCATCATTGATCATTGATCTGTTATTAACGCTTTTTTGAAAGGTGATGCAGTTTAAGTTCCATAATGGAGTTATGGTTCGCTCTAATGCGCTGTGAGTGTCTTCATCTTCTCAAGATCAGTCATTATCACAATGATTTCTTTGGTCTGTTTTGTAGATCTCCAGTGCGGTGGAAGATATCTTCAATGCCGAGCAGTGTGAAAACATCACGTCTCAGGTTAGTTGAATACGATCCGTGTCAAAAAACTGCAAATTACATTTTTTGGTGTGTGATGGAAGTCAGAAACAAATGTTTTATTCAATAAGAGTATTATTTAATGCCAATAATACTTAATGCAGTATATTATATTAATACATTTATTCAAGTAAAGTCCAACTATAATGTGCACATTTTCAGGATTTTGAACAAGTAAAAACAATGTAAGAAAAGTACAATACAATAAAATACAACACTATTCAATAAGATGTAAAATAAAAATATGATTAATTTGATTAAATGTCAATTTCAAATATGTGCGTAATTATTATAATTATTATTATAAGTGCCCTATTTTATATATTTCAAGTCGGTAGTAATCACAAATAAGCAGAAACGTGCATTTTGCAAGTGCGTTGTGCGTGTGCATCTTTAAACTATTAAACTATAACTGATATTTCGTTCTGACAAAGAGTAAGAGTTTTACACTGGAGTGAGACGCTAAGAGTTCTGGGAGGTGGAGTTTTTATGACCAGAATACATTTTTTTTTATTTATTTATTTTTTTTTATTCTCTTTTTTTTTTTAACCATTCCAATAAAAATGACATCGAAGTGGTACGAGTCATAAGTTAGGTTTGTTAAATTAAGAAATATTTGTATTCTTAAGACAAAATGAATGTAATTTTTTTTTTTTCTATTCTATTTTTATTTATTCTTTCTTTTTTATTTCTTATTTATTCTATACATGATTTACTCTTATATCTTAGATTTTAATTATGGTATCACAATTTCGTTATATATACCATGTATAATGACAATAAAATGATTATGATTCCTGATTCTAATTTAACCAGAAATGTAAAAAAAATATTATAATTATAACCATTTTGGATTTCTGTTTAGAATTTTTTATTTTGTGGAGGTGTGCTTATATCCGCATAATATTATATATTATAACATTGTCCGTTATTACCACTGTAAGCCTTTACTGTAATTAAAGGGTTATTACTGTGCTATATTACCATACACACACACATTAACGGGATTAATTTCCCTTACAGAGCTCGTCGTTCTGGACGATGGCACACGGCCTTCGGGAGTTTGTCCGGAACGAGGGGAAGGGAAAGCTTCCTGTGCGCGGAACCATCCCGGACATGATCGCCGATTCGGAAAAGTTCATCAAGTTACAAAACGTGTAGGTGTTTCAGAAATCTAGCGGAAGCGCGGATTTCTGACCAATCACGTGCTTTACCTGCTGAATCCTTGCAGCTATAGAGACAAAGCGCTGAACGACGCCGCCGTCGTGTCCAAACACGTGGAAGTTCTACTGCAGTCCATCGGAAAGGTGCTTAATGCTCAACTAATGTGTCTGAACGGAGAGAAAAACCTTTACTCAGCTACTTCCTGTTTATTCACAGCCGACGGAAAGCATTTCTGAACAGGAAATCAAACTCATGTGTGAGTAAAGATCATATATACTTGTCTTCCTATATACTTATATAATGTGTACTTGTATGTCCACTCCACGATCTGCTGTGACGTTTCAGATTTAGTGGATTAAGTCTTTATTTCCTACTTGAATTTTGTTCTAATCAGCTAACTAGCTGACTTTTTTTTTTATTCTTTATATTTACAGACTCGTTTTTTCTTCATTATAATTATAAAATGTAATAATTGTATGAATCGGTTTATTAAACTACCGTGTTTACCCAAGTATGTTGAGGATTTTTGGCCTCAAAGTGACTTATAAGCGGATCGACTTATAATCGAGTCATTAAGTTATATACAGTAATATACCGTAATTGTTACTAATTATGAACTATTTAATGATTAAGTTCAATCATTAAATCGATTTGTTTCAAACGTATTGAAAAGTTTATTTAACATCCATGTTAATGTTTATTTTGTCACGGTCGTGCTAAATTAACACACACACACTCTTGTCCTCATTTTCCTGTTATATTTAACGACTCGTTTTTTTTAATTGTTATTATAAATGTAATAATTGTATGAATTAGTTTATTCACAAACTACCTTGTTTACCCTAGTTTGTCGAGGATTTTTCTTTCAATTTTTGGGCTCAAAGTGACTTATTAGCGGATCGACTTATAATCGAGTAATTACGTTATATACAGAAATAAAACTTAATTATTACTAATTATGAACTCATTAAATCGTATATGAAAAACTTTTCAAACGTATTTGAAAAGTTTATTTAACTTCCATGTTGATGTTTTTGTTTTTTAAATTAATTAAATTTTGTCCCGGCCGCGTTAAATAAGCACACACACACACACACACACACACACACACACACACACACACACACACTCTCTTGGCCTCGCTGTGACATCACTTCTGTTTGCTGCAGGTAAAAACGCTGCTTTCCTGAGGGTGGTGCGCTGCAGGTCGCTGGCGGAGGAATACAACGTGGACACGTTCAATAAAGACGAAATCAGTAGGTTCCAGCTTGTAAATATTATGACACTGTACGTGCACGTGGAAGTGGTAAATACTGTATATGGCGGTAAACACGGCGAACGGAGCGACGCTGTATATAAGTGTGTTTCCTGCGCGGCAGCTTCCTGCGCGGACGGTCCCGACAGCGAGATGCTCCTGTACGTGATGCTGCGCTCCGTGGACCGCTTCTATACGCAGCACTCACGCTTCCCAGGTCAGCCTAAACAACATCATCATCATCATAATTAACCACGTCTGGTAATTAATGTTCCATCAGCGAGTCAAAAGACGACAATTTATTATTATAAACTTCCAGCTTTATTCGCTGTTGATGGATCTGTGGATGGTGAAGATTCAGCTTTCGTCCACAAGATTACACTTGGTGAATTAAGGAAAATAATTACTTAAACAGTATTAAAAAAATAATAATGATAATCACGTCAGAGAAGTAATTTACACTCATCTGCCAAATGACCGTGAATTCATGTTTAATTGGCAAATTAATATTTAAATCTATAGTTGAATCTGTGAAGGTTAATTGGCTTTTTTCACCAAGTAACATTCAATTAATATTAATTAATTAAGGAAAATAATGACTAATATTTAGGCTAATTTATAATAATCACGTCAGATAAGTAATTTATAGTCATCTGTCAAATGACTGTGAATTCATGTTTAATCCGCAAAACATTAAACGGCAAATTATTATTTAGCGAATGTTGATTGTTTGGGTTTTTTCCACAAAGTTACACTCAATTAAAATCAATGCATTAAGGAAAATAATTTCCAATATTTAAAACAAGTTTATAATAAGCACATCAGATAATAAATTTACCAAATTTACAATTAATTTATTTCATCTGCCAAAAGACTCTAATTAAAGTTTAATCAGCAAATTGTTATTTGGTTTTGAATCTGTGAATGTTTATTGTTTGACTTTTTTTCCACAAAGTTACACAATTAAAATCAATGAATTAAGGAAAATAATTACCAATATTTAAAACAAATGTATGATGAATCGCGCCAGATAATTAATTTAGTCATTTGCCAAAAGAATGTAATTATTAAATTAAATTGTAATTTAATTGTAATTATTATTAAATTAAGAGTGTAACTATTAAGCAGAACATTTGCTATTGAATGTGTGGATGTTGTTTGTTTGGCTTTTTACCCTCAAAATTACACTCAAAAAATTAAGATTTTTTAAAATCAATAAACTTAGCAAAATTCTTTGATATTTATAATGAAGTAAATTTCTGTCAAGAACACATCATCGAACAAGTTCATCATTTTGATTTATGTGGTCATTTTTTAACTAGTTTGAACAGTGTTTGGTAACTTTTTTTACCCAACAGCGCCATGTTTGTGCAGTCGTCACATGAGGTAGTACGTTTTTGTCGACTAATCGTTTCTAGCATTGCATCGGTCATTCCAAGCACTGGAGTGTAGGTGACCATCACCGGCCTTTTACCGGATCCATGTAAATGCAATTATTTTCTGTAATTCACTTTAGTGTATTTGCGTTCCAGGCGTGTACAACTACCAGGTGGAGGAGGACATCAATAAGCTGAAGCTGTGTGTGAACGGCCTGCTGCAGGAGTACGGCCTGAACCTCAGCGTCAAGGACGACTACATACACGAGTTGTAGGTTGAAGGAGTCGGAGGCTTCCAGAAATATTAGAAATGCACTCGAGTAAAGATGATGTCTCGTGTGTGTGTGTGTGTGTGTGTGTGTGTGTTCTAGCTGTCGCTACGGAGCAGCGGAGCCACACACGGTCGCCGCATTTCTCGGAGGTACAGTGTGTCGTTTTAAATTCATTTTTAACACATTAGGATGTAAAATTCTTGTTCACGTGAAATTAAAAGAGAGTTTTTAAAACCGACATTTTGATTATTTTTACTACTACTACTACTAATAATAATTTTTTATTTTACTCATTTTATTTAATAATTTTTTTTAAATGTTAATAAAATATTTTTATTTTTATCTCGTCACAACTGCACCACTGTTTTTGCACAGTTATATTTTTGCACAACCTATTTATTATTGTTTCTTTCTTCTTTTTTTTCTCTTTGCTGTTTGCATTTTTGCCTCACTCTTGTCTTTTAAATTGTCCTTATTCGTTTTTCTGTTCGGAAACAAAAATTTCCCCTAGTGGGGGATAGAGAAAGATAAGTCTTATCTTATCTTGTCTTTATAAGGCGCCTTTCAGGACCAACACAGCTTCATAATATTGCGTAGAGACAAAAATGTCTACTATTATTCTGAAGTGTCTGACACCACATAATTTAGCAAAATTGAGCAAAAATAACACTTTAATTACAGTTTATTATTTACACGTATTAAAAAAGCAGGGAACGACTGAACTCCTCCCACACTTCCTGTTCAGCTGCTGCCAATCACATTCTCACCAGCCAATCAGAGTAAGGGTGAAACTAGTGCCAAAAGTCCAAAAATCTGAAACAAAAAAAAAGGTTTGCAACAAAAATGTGACGATTGAAATTGAAAAAAAAAAAAGAAAAAAAAAAAGTGAAGCATTTTCTTTTGACGTTTGATGTTTTTGCCACTAATCTAATTAGCATTTTCTGAAGCGCATTTCTGTTTTCAACTTGTCTTTGTGAACCGAATCATTTGCGAACTGCGTCACATTTGCACGGAACCTTCTCACTCCGTCCTGTGTTTTCCAGGATCCGCCGCGCAGGAGGCCATCAAAATCATCACGCACCAGTTCGTCCCCTTCAACAACACGTTCGTCTATAACGCCATGTCTCAGACGTCTGCCACCTTCCAGCTCTAGAGCATCTTCACCAGCTCCATGGACGCTCTTCGGTTTTTAGCTCCTGAGAAGGTCTGAAGATCTTTTTCTGTCTTGACAAACCAGAACTCAACCGCACTGAATAAAACTCCAGATCAGGAATCTGCGGAATGTCGTTTTTTGGGCAATGGTTCCATTATTGGCGTTGAGGAGGAACTGTCAGTTTCTCGCTAGGAAACCGTATTTGTCGTCGTCAAGTCATTCTGACGATGAAAATGTTTTGGACCGACTCGGAACGAGATTAAAATTCCAAAGAATTAGAACGTACAAACTTCACTTTTTGACAAAAAGAAAAATACAAACGAAAATTGCAAAGCAGCCAATCGTTGTCAAGGGGCGTGGCTAATGCACAGTGAGGTCACTCAGCGAAGACGATGCTGAGAAGCAACCGGAGACGGTGATTAGTGAAACATTTTGATCAACCAATAATTGAGCAACATTTTTGACCACCTTGATGCTGATTGGCTGGTTCTGTGTCTTTGGAATATTTTAATTGGCATTCGAATTTGTGTCTACGTTAAACCAAACCTGCTGTGTGAATGTGCGAGTACTAACTAACTCTTCCAGGTCATGGTTAGGTGAGTGATGACTGTGCGCGTGTGTGTGTGTGTGTGTGTGTGTGTGTGTGTGTGTGTGTGTGTGTGTGTGTGTGTGTGACCTTGCTAAGGATGCTGGAGTGGATTATGGAGTTATTTCCTGTACAGGAGTCTAGACGAGGACAGTCATAATCGCAGGCATGCTCTCGCTTTATGAACACGACTTATTGCTCTGTCTCTCCTCCATTTCTCTCCAAACTCTATATGTTCTTGTTTTTTTTTCTCTGTTTTTTTTCTCTCTTTTGTCTCTCTCTAATTTGTTTCTAATACTTTGCAATATTATTTTTCTTTGCGGTAAATCCCCCCCCCCCCACACACACACCCCTCTCTTAAACTCAACTACTCACTCTCTCTCTCTTTTAAGCTCTATCTCAAGATCTTTCTGTTTTAAGCACTCTCTCAACCTCTATCTCGCTCTCTCTCTTTTAAGATCTATCTCAAGATCTATTTAGCTCTTTCTGTTTTAAGCTCTATCTCAACCTCTATCTCGCTCTCTCTCTTTTAAGCACTCTCTCAACCTCTATCTCGCTCTCTCTCTTTTAAGCTCTATCTCAACCTCTATCTCGCTCTCTCTCTTTTAAGCTCTATCTCAACCTCTATCTCGCTCTCTCTCTTTTAAGCTCTATCTCAACCTCTATCTCGCTCTCTCTCTTTTAAGCTCTATCTTAAGCTCTCTCTTGTCTTTCTGTAGCACTGTGACAAATAAAATTGGAATTTTGAATTTGATTTGATTTGGATAAAAAAGTATGACCAACGTGTAAAGAAACTGGAAAAAAAAAATGTTGGACATGGAAACTCGGTACAAGTACAAAGTAACCAAAAATACTAATAAGAAAAAAAAAATTTACAAAATGTACAAAAATTACTTTACACCTCTGCGTTCATCCCACCATCAATTTATAGTCCCAGCGAATCAGAGGGCCAGAAAAGAACTTGAGGAAGCCACTAGCATGTGAATTATACATAGATAGGCCCAGATTGGGTCTCAAACTTGGCGTGATGCTGCCCATGATGAGGTGTGAAGCCCGGCCCAGAATCCATCCGCCCTGGCTGATGCTGAACAGGACCGCTCTTCTTCACTAAGAGGGATAAAGACGCAGTGATGGAGGGAAACTATCGGCGCATTCATACACGTGAGGAGGACGTCCGGCGCCACACAAACAGACGAGTGTGGAGCGGCGGAGGGTGAGCTAACTCAATTAGCATCGCTGTAGTCACGCGTCATCATGCTAATCAGCTGGAGAGTAATCACTCACCAAGAGATGACATGTCTCAAACGCAGTCGAAAGACAGAATGCCGTCTTAAAGTAAACCCTACTTTATGCCAACAATTTCACACAGAGTTGACCAAAAAAAAAAAAAAATGGAACAGGCTGAAGCATCGCTACGATTGTCTCGACTAAACGTGATTACGATTAACGAACAATTTTTTTTGCTTATTTACGTATTTATATTTTTTGCCCCATAGTTTGCTGACAGGTTTTGTTCAATAAATATGTTCACGTTGAAAGTGAGAGATTTTCAAACAAAGTGTCCATTAGTTGATTTGAACTTAACTGAAGGAAACACATACAGATCAGCTATATTTCCAGTTGTTGATGTTCAATAAATAATCATAATCTAGCACTTCATTTTATTAAGAAAAGAAATACTTGAGTCTTTTTCAAAAAGTAAAAATACTTGCACATTTGGGAACAGAATAAATTATTCGTAATATTTTCTTACACGGAAAATGAGAAGTTCTCTTCTTATCAAAACAACTATTTATAATAATTTCTTGCATCTTCGATAAACTAATATTTTAATGTAAACAGCAGAATGTTTCTGAAACTCCACACGCGGAAGTTTTCTTAAAGGGAAAGTAAGCGAAATAATCCGCCTGGAAAAATGTGAACGATTATTTGTTCTGAATTTGGATTTCGATTATTTTTCGATGAATCGCCCAGCCTTCTTAAAGCTTTTTTTTTTTTTACTTTATGGGTGAAAATAATCGTTTTATGGTTCATGTTGAAGGTGTTTGTTCACGCGTGTCAAGTTTGTCGTTTGTTGACGTTCCAACCATTCGAAACATGAGCAGAAGAGGAAGGTTTTCACCCGCGGACATTTCTCTCGCCTGTCTCGCTGTAAACGAAACATGATTTCGGAGCTGAACGGCGTGATTGATTATATAACTGAAAGATTCGCCTGCAGGTCTGAAAGCCAAAGCTCTCGGAGAACATCAACAGGTCGATCTGGAAAAGCCAGCGACGGTGAGAGACACCAGACGACACGGCACAGAGGAGGAAGAGGAGGAAGAAGAGGAGGAGGAGAAGAGCTGGAGGTGAGAGCCAGTGGAATCTGCCTCGGATTATTCTGGAAGTGTCTGGCCGTTTGCCAGCGCTGTTATGATTCTCTCCCGCGGTCTGATGGAGTCGTGCCATGAACCCGGAGCAAAACTTTGTAACTGAAAACTTTGTGCAGAAGAGTAGATTGGAGTACAGTAGAGTAGAGTAGAGTAGAGTAGGGTACTGTAGAGTGAAATACAGTAGAGTAGAGTGCAGAAGAGTAGAGTAGAGTGAAGTAGAGTAGAGTTGAGTGAAGTAGAGTAGAGTTGAGTGAAGTAGAGTAGAGTTGAGTGAAGTAGAGTAGAGTTGAGTGAAGAAGAGTAGTGTAGAGTGAAGTAGAGTAGTGTAGAGTGAAGAAGAGTAGAGTAGAGTGAAGAAGAGTAGAGTAGAGTGAAGAAGAGTAGTGTAGAGTGAAGAAGAGTAGTGTAGAGTGAAGAAGAGTAGTGTAGAGTGAAGAAGAGTAGAGT
>MU204353.1:1717157-1727718 GCA_017309775.1 Paedocypris sp. Pulau Singkep
GCTCCTCACGGGGACCGGACCGGGTCTCGAACTCGGGAAGCGGTCAAGCCCTCGTGATGACGACGCTATGTCTGCGCCACCGTGCGTAACCCGAGGTTTAACATCACTTTAAGTGTCTTTGTCATCAAATCTGACTCGTATCATCTCAAAAGAATAATATTTAATTTTGAAAAACGCTGGGCTGCGATCTCGGTTCACGCGGCTGTGAGGAAGCTTCTCTACCCGCAGCGCCACCGTGACGTTTCTGGATCAGCGTTTATTTATGAGGTCGATCTCATATTCAAATATGTGATGCAAGTTTATATATGTGTGTACTTTTTCTCTATACACAAAAGCTAAACGTTCATAATATTGGCACAGAGATCTAATTGACTTCACCCCACACACATCATTTATTTGTTTGTTGCTTTGTTTGAAGTTTCTCATAAAAAATGCCAGGCTTCGTTCTTGGTCAAGTTTAGTCTTTAGATTACTGCACTGCCCACTGTCCATTACTTATTACTATGTAATAAGTTCTAAGCTCTATCTCTCTCTCTCTTTTAAACTCTATCTTAAGCTCTCTCTCTCTCTCTCAAACACTGCCTGTCCTTTTTTATCAAACATGAGCATCTCAAGCGCTCTTGTCTTTCTGTAGCACTGTCTCTCTCTTTCACTCTCTCAAACACTGTCCGTCTCTTTCAAACATTCTCGCTGTCTCTCTCCAGCGGAGGGCAGCCTTCTCTCTTTTTTGTGATTTCTTTTTTTATTCCTTAATGTTAAACGAGTAAACATAAACAGTTTGCAATTGATTTCTTCACTAGTGAAGGTGTGAGGATTTAACGCTGAGGTATTTAGTTGCTCGTTTAATGTTTAGAACATTACGCGCGCGTTATCAAAACTCTCCTGTGATGGGACGCTGCGTCTGGGCCGTGATTATGGAGGATCGTGGTTCTGAAGAGCCTGAAGCTTTTCAAACCCACTGGAAGGTTCCCAACGCAGCTGGACCCGTCCTGAACCCGTCTCGCGTCCCAGAGATTACACGACAAAAGCTGCTAAAGCGTCTTCCTGCAGTTCCTCGTGAGAACCGAGCAGCTGCGTCAACACGGGGGGAAACCTGGAGGAGAAAAGTCACGCGTCGGAAGTTTTCTAATACGATCTGTGTCGCAATCACATCTCAAATAAACAGACACGTTCATAATGAGTAACGGAGGGGCGGGGCTATGGTGGGCGGGGCTACTGAGCCCGGACGAATAACCAATCGAACGAATAAGCAATTCCAATCTCCAATGCGGAAGGATTTCGTATTTCAAGGCGGTAACCCGGTGTAAAGTACTTGAGTAAATTTTAGGAATGTTTGCAAATTTTGTAAATATACAATATGCATACATGGGTATAATACAATTAAATCTTGGAACGATCGATTTAAATGCAGTTTAAATGCTGGAACGATCAAAAACACATTTCACTACACGTTGTACGCTGTATAAATTGTGTATAAAAAGTGACAAATAAAATTGGAATTTTGAATTTGATTTGATTTGGATAAAAAAAAAGTATGACCAACGTGTAAAGAAACTGGAAAAAAAAATGTTGGACATGGAAACTCAGTACAAGTACAAAGTAACCAAAAATACTAATAAGAAACATTTTTTTTTACAAAATGTACAAAAATTACTTTACACCTCTGCGTTCATCCCACCATCAATTTATAGTCCCAGCGAATCAGAGTGCCAGAAAAGAACTCGAGGAAGCCACTAGCATGTGAATTATACATAGATAGGCCCAGATTGGGTCTCAAACTTGGCGTGATGCTGCCCATGATGAGGTGTGAAGCCCGGCCCAGAATCCATCCGCCCTGGCTGATGCTGAACAGGACCGCTCTTCTTCACTAAGAGGGATGACGAAGGCCCGCGGATAAAGACGCAGTGATGGAGGGAAACTATCGGCGCATTCATACACGTGAGGAGGACGTCCGGCGCCACACAAACAGACGAGTGTGGAGCGGCGGAGGGTGAGCTAACTCAATTAGCATCGCTGTAGTCACGCGTCATCATGCTAATCAGCTGGAGAGTAATCACTCACCAAGAGATGACATGTTTCAAACGCAGTCGAAAGACAGAATGCCGTCTTAAAGTAAACCCTACTTCATGCCAACAATTTCACACAGAGTTGAAATTGATTTTTCAAATTGAATTTTTTTGAAATTGAAATTTTTTTTCAAAAAAAAAAAAAAAAATGGAACAGGCTGAAGCATCGCTACGATTGTCTCGACTAAACGTGATTACGATTAACGAACAATTTTTTTTGCTTATTTACGTATTTATATTTTTTGCCCCATAGTTTGCTGACAGGTTTTGTTCAATAAATATGTTCACGTTGAAAGTGAGAGATTTTCGAACAAAGTGTCCATTAGTTGATTTGAACTTAACTGAAGGAAACACATACAGATCAGCTATATTTCCAGTTGTTGATGTTCAATAAATAATCATAATCTAGCACTTCATTTTATTAAGAAAATAAATACTTGAGTATTTTTCAATAAGTAAAAATACTTGCACATTTGGGAACAGAATAAATTATTCTTAATATTTTCTTACACGGAAAATGAGAAGTTCTCTTCTTATTAAAACAACTATTTATAATAATTTCTTGCATCTTCGATAAACTAATATTTTAATGTGAACAACAGAATGTTTCTGAAACTCCACACGCGGAAGTATATAGTAAGCGAAATAATCGGCCTGGAAAAATGTGAACGATTATTTTTTCTGAATTTCGATTTCGATTAGTTTTCGATGAATCGCCCAGCCTTCTTAAAGCTTTTTTTTTTTTACTTTATGGGTGAAAATAATCGTTTTATGGTTCATGTTGAAGGTGTTTGTTCACGCGTGTCAAGTTTGTCGTTTGTTGACGTTCCAACCATTCGAAACATGAGCAGAAGAGGAAGGTTTTCACCCGCGGACATTTCTCTCGCCTGTCTCGCTGTAAACGAAACATGATTTCGGAGCTGAACGGCGTTATTGATTATATAACTGAAAGATTCGCCTGCAGGTCTGAAAGCCAAAGCTCTCGGAGAACATCAACAGGTCGATCTGGAAAAGCGACTGTGAGAGACGACACGGCACGGAGGAGGAAGAGGAGGAGGAAGAGGAGGAGGAAGAGGAGGAGGAAGAGGAGGAGGAGAAGAGCTGGAGGTGAGAGCCAGTGGAATCTGCCTCGGATTATTCTGGAAGTGTCTGGCCGTTTGCCAGCGCTGTTATGATTCTCTCCCGCGGTCTGATGGAGTCGTGCCATGAACCCGGAGCAAAACTTTCCCAAACACGCAGTGGCCCTTCTCTTCTCTTCTCTTCTCTTCTCTTCTCTTCTCTTCTCTTCTCTTCTCTTCTCTTCTCTTCTTGTCTCGTCTTGCTCCTCTTCTTTCCTCTTCTGTTCTCTTTTTTTTTCTCTTCTCTTCTCCTCTAGCCTCATCTCTTCTCTTCTAGTCTCAACTTGTCTTGCTCCTCTTCTCTTCTCGTCTCTTCTCTTCTATCCTTTCCTCTTCTGTTCTGTTCTTTTCTTTTCTCTTATCTTCTTTTCTCTTCTAGTCTTCTCTTCTCTTCTCCTCTAGTCTCTCCTCTTCTCTTATCCTCTAGTCTCTCCTCTCCTCTTCTGTTCTCTTATCTTCTCCTCTCGTCTCCTCGTCTCTTCTCTTCAAGTCTCAACTCGTCTTGCTTCTCTTCTCTTCTGTTCTCTTCTTGTCTCTTCTCTTCTAGTCTCGTCTTGCTACTCTTCTCTCTACTTCTCCTCTTCTCTTCTGCCCTCTCCTCTCTTCTCTGTTGAAGAGTGGAGATGTAGTCCTGCTATGATTAATAAGAACAATAGAACCTTGGAGAATTCTCCCATGGATTTTTTTTGCTGCCACAAAAATATCTGATCAAATTGGCTGACTGAAACTTTGAAGTTGATTCGATTTTTTTAGAGTACATCTAGTTTAATAATAATAATAATTGAAGCTTTATTAATCCATCAGTGAGGAATTTCGTCACCGTGTTTGACCCATCCAAACAGTAAACATAGGCACAGCCGGAGCAGTGGGCAGCCTTAAAGCCCAATTCAACAAACCCAAAGAACTTTAGTCGACCCGACAAGCCACAATTCATGTTTGTTTCTCAGTCTCGTCTTCTCTCTGATTCCATGGCACATGTGTAAGTTGGCATCGGTCGTAGTGTGACGTCATAGTGAGTCTTTTGAGAGTCTGTTTGTAGACTAGAATAGAGACTGTCGGCCGTGAAGCACCCGGACATTGTCAACACTGTCTTACACACCAGACAAGAATGAATAAAGCGGTTAGTCTTCTTGTTTCGACTGAGGAGCGTTTCTGTGACACAACTGAGTCTCTGGTCAACACTGATGTCACGAGACGGAGAAGTCCAGCTGGTGGTTTGGTTTCTTAAAAATATTGTTATAGTAGAGAGTATAGTAGAGTAGGGTACTGTAGAGTGAAGTACAGTGGAGTAGAGTGCAGTAATGTAGATTGAAGTAGAGTAGAGTGCAGAAGAGTAGAGTAGATTAGAGTAGAGTGCAGAAGAGTAGAGTAGAGTGGAGTAGAGTAGAGTAGAGTACTGTAGAGGGCAGTAGAGTAGAGTGCAGTAGAGTAGAGTAGAGTGCAGTAGAGTAGAGTGCAGTAGAGTAGAGTAGAGTAGGGTACTGTAGAGTGAAGTACAGTGGAGTAGAGTGCAGTAATGTAGATTGAAGTAGAGTAGAGTGCAGAAGAGTAGAGTAGAGTAGAGTAGAGTGCAGAAGAGTAGAGTAGAGTGGAGTAGAGTAGAGTAGAGTACTGTAGAGTGCAGTAGAGTAGAGTAGTGTAGTGTAGAGTGAAGTAGAGTAGAGTTGAGTGCAGTAGAGTGAAGAAGAGTAGAGTAGAGTACAGTACAGTAGAGTAGAGTAGTGTCTTTAGCAAAGTTGCAAAGAGTACCTGAAAACCAAACTTAAAGCATGGATAACTTACTGTAAAAATGACTCCGAAAAATACAAGTCCACCAATAACAAGAAGACTTGAGTAAAAGTTGCAAATTATCCTATTTTACGAGGACTTACGTATTTTACAATCACAATGTAGCGAGTAACAGTAAGTGTCAGAAAGATACAGATACTCAATCACAAATCTAGTCAAGTAGACAGCAAAAGTTGCTTATACTGTTGATACACAGTACAAGTACAAAGTAGCCAAAATACTTAAGTAGCACAGTCCATTTACTCTAGTACTTTACACCAGATATTAACACCAGATACACACTTAGATATTACACACAACAATGTAGCATCAATGTAGAAGACTGGACGGTGAGCTTCTGCGGCTTTGTGTTCCTGGACATTGTCCACTCATGACTTGCTCACAGTCGTTGTCAGATTAATCTCGTTGTTTTAGCTGTTTTGAAAACGCTTCATAAACGAGCAAAACAGGTAAACACGACTGTAGTAATAATTACATGTGAGCGGAGACCTGGAGACGGACACCTAAGCCCAGCTTCCTGTCTGATCTCCAGCCACACAGCTGTCTAAACAGGAAGGGCTTTCATATTTTCTTCTGAAGAGTAAATATTTGTAGCCTCACTCCGTGTGATGGATGTGTGTGTGAGGGCATGTGGAGCACGTGCACGCACACACACACACACACACACACACCGAGTGTCTCTGCGTTCCCTCAGTCATTCAGTTTCGTGTGTGTGTGTGTGTGTGTGTGTAAAGTTTGGTCGAAGTTGAGACAGAATTGCGGTTTGTTGGATTGTTTGCTTCTATCTGAAACGGCCTTTGCACTTGAAGGACAATAATCCCCGGGTTCCTGCTCTTTCTGATTAAAGCGAGAGGTGGAATGTCAGCCATGCCAGCCACGCTTGGAATTCTCTTTAATAACGGACGGCAGAAGCTTGAGAAATACAGCGAGTCGGGCAGCCGTGGCCTGTGATTGGCTGGCGGACGCAGAAGATTCCACAGATACGTGCCGCACTCGCAGTGTCCGTGGATCCTTGTCCTGGTTTCTGTAATATACATGTAAAATACACTTTTTTTTCAGACGCCGACTTGTAGAAAAACACTAATAATGTCACATCGGACACTTTAGTTCAACATCTGGACATTAAGCATCTCATTAGCACTTAATATGCATCGATTAGTAAAGCTTCTTTCTCAGACTTTTTTTTTTATTCTATAACCCTGTCCAGTGGCATTGCATACCACTATTTACATAACATAACACATAATGACACTTGTTTTGTATTTTGCTCGATTTATTGTATTTTTTTTCCATCTTCGTCTTTCATTGTTTTTATGCATCGTATCTATTTATTTTGTATTTTATTTAATTTTTATTTCTTTATTTTATCTCTTTTCCCGCCCCATGTTTAAATGCCTGACGATTGTAAAGTATATTTCATTGCATGTTGTACCATGTGTAACGTGTATATGGCGATATACATGTATAGCTCCTCAAGTCCCCTGTAATAATACAATTTAAATGTTAAATTAATAATAAAAAATGAATAATTAAATTAACAATACACTAAATTGCATCAAATATGTATCAATTATTAAATAATTAAATTCATGCTATAAAGTTAAACAAATAAAAAATGCTCTGCCAATTAAGGAAACTTTACGTTGTAAGATCTGTACGTTCTGAGCAAATCCAACAATTAGGTCGTACAGTAGGCATACCCTTAATGTACTGGGTTTGGGATTTTCTAGTGGAGTGTAAGTGTTTTATTCCTAATTTCTCCAATTTTATTGTGGAATTTTAGGCTCAGTTGCTTAATTCTTTATGACCTTCGTTTTGATTTAGCATCTTGGCTTTTCTTTTATTGTGTGTTTAACTAGGTCGAGGACGTTATGGCTTATGCGGTTATGAAAAGATGTACAGTCGACTCAGCTTTACTTCATTATTTCTTTTTTTAAAGAGAACATTATTTATTTATTATTATTTTTTTTTAAAGAGAACATTACATCGATTCGTCTGTAACGGCCCTGTTAGATCCGCCATCACTCAGAGCCCGTCCGCATTACAGCAACATTTAGGGGATCAATTCTTCCTGTGTGTGTGTGTGTGTGTGTGTGTGTGTGTGTGTGTGTGTGTGTGTGTGCGCGTGTGCGTGTGTGTGTGTGTGTGTGTGTGTGTCAGCAGTCTTGTTCTACACTGTGCCAGCACTTTGCTACTGAGAGACTCTTAATGCAGCCGTCAGCAAGAGAAGCCCCGGGTAAAACAGAAGAGTTTTTAGGAGCCAGGTTTTCTATATAAAATACAGATTTTTTTTTTTTTTTTTTTTTAATTCGGATTAAGGGGACGAACCTGTAAGAACGTGCAGCGGGCGCTAAAGAGTTCGTGCAGTGCGCTGCTGCGGCCACTAGAGGGGGCGACTTCCGATTTAAAAAGCGTGCGCTTATGCTAAGCTAATTAGCCTTTCCC
Source organism: Paedocypris sp. Pulau Singkep (assembly GCA_017309775.1). NCBI lineage: Eukaryota > Metazoa > Chordata > Actinopteri > Cypriniformes > Paedocypris > Paedocypris sp. Pulau Singkep. Next base: position 1,724,575 of record MU204353.1, read on the forward strand.
TTTCCATGTGTAGATTGATTTTTTTCTGCTACTTTGAAAAACGAACGGACCGTTCAGATTATACAAATGTAAGTCGTTTGAACTTTGAAAGCAACACGTTTTTGTTTATAGTGTGAACAAAGTATTGTTCTCGATTGTCCTCTCTTCATGTCTTACTCAGAGTAAAATAAAAAGAGGAAAAGAGAAAGAGTAGATGATCAGAGTCTGATATTTCACTCTTTCTCTTTTCCTCTTTTTTTTCCCCTCTGTTCTGCTTTTTTTGTATCTACAATGCCAGGAAACGTTTTAAGGAAATGTGTTTCTGGTTTAAATCTGGTTGTGTTATAAGTTTCGCATGTGTGTTTTGCAACGTAATCGTGAAGTGGACAGAAGGCAGCATGAATTATGTTTAATTTTTATAGTTTAATTAAAGTTTATTTATTTTAAAACGTGTAATATGAGACATTAATTCGCAAAAATATACATGCAGTTATCGTTTTAACAAGACTGTGTGTGTGTTCGTGTTCTCTTCTTTTCTTCTACCTTTCCTTCTCATTTCTAATGACGGATCAATAATCTTCCAGCAGTAAAGCACATTATTGTTCAACTAATGAAGCTCATAAGCTGTTGTTTTAAAATCTGCCCGTCCAGAAAAGCCTGTTGTTCCAAACCATTTCCGCAATCCTTGGAATTCTCTTTTATTCCGCACGCGTCTGGTTTGAAAGAAAAGTGTGTGTGTGTGTGTGTGTGTGTGTGTGTGTCCTCGTTTCTGAAGGCCTGAACACACACTTGACCTTGACCCCGGAACCACCATGTTGAGAGTTGAGCTCTGCACTGTTTGAGCTTCACAAACCCATCAGACCTGAATTTCAGATGCAAAACGTTCTGGTCGACAAGAAAAGCAGCGGGTTTCTGTTAAATAACTGATCAAACGTAGATTTGTTTGTTTTGTTTGTTTGATTGAGACTTTTTGTTCTTTATCTATTTTGTTTTACCATGTTTGAAACATGGACATGTTACATTTCATTTCTGTATTAAAGAATAAAACCTTATGAAGAGTTTTTTTTTCTCTCACTTTTTTTTTTTATTTTAGCCAAAATTCAGTACGAGTAAAATACTTAAGTTGTTTTAAAATTCGATACTTTGCTACTTTGACTCAAGTCTTTTTTTATAGTGGTGACTTTTTACTTGCACGTGGAGTAACTTATACAGCACGTCTCCGTACTTTTACTCAAGTATGTTTGTCTGGTACTCTTTACAACTCTACGTCTGATGCACCGACACTCTCGTCTGTTGCACCGACACACTCGTCTGATAATACATTGACACTCGACTATTACATAATTTTTTTACTCGTTTCCTATTTTGATTCCTGATTTAGTTGAATTGTTGCTGCTCTGGTTTTGTTTTTGTCGTCGAGAAAGTCGAGAAAGCGTCACTCGTGTGCTGATGTGTGTGTCGTGTTGGCAAATACTTCCCCAATCTGTCTGGATGGTAAAATGATGATGTCCACTACTTTATATTTCAATCATAGAGGAACTTCTAACTTTTGAATTTAAGTGAGTGTGTGTGTGAACATTTCTCTCTCCGTCTCTCTCTCTTTCTCCTTTTCTGTCTTTTTTCAGTTTTTTTTTCTCTCTGTTCCTCTTTCTCTCCTCTTCTCATTCTCTTTCTCTCTCTGTGTTCCCCTCTTTCTATTTCCCTCTCTTTCTCTCACACTTTTTCTGTGTCTTTCCCTCACTGTTTCTCTGTTTTTCTCTCCTTCTCTCCCTTCCTCTCGGCTTTTCTCTCTATCCATGTTCCTCTCTCTCTCACACTCTCTCTCTCTCTCTCTCACTGTGTGTGTGTGTGTCTGATCTTTCCGGGGGCCGCTGTGTTGTGTTGTGTTGTGTTGTGTTGTGTGTACCCCGGGTCAGAACAGGCACTTGTCACACTGCTTTCAGAGCTGTTAGATTCAGATAGATGCTGACGTTCCAGATCTTGCTCTGAGCAGACCACAGTTTCACTCCTAAGATTGTAATAGTAGAGTAGAGTAATAGTAGAGTAGAGTAATAGTAGAGTAAAGTAATAGTAGAGTAGAGTAATAGTAGAGTAGAGTAGTAGTAAAGAGTAGTAGTAAAGAGAAATAGTAGAGTAGTAGTAAAGAGAAATAGTAGAGTAGTAGTAAAGAGAAATAGTAGAGTAGTAGTAAAGAGAAATAGTAGAGTAGTAGTAAAGAGAAATAGTAGAGTAGTAGTAAAGAGTAGTAGTAAAGAGAAATAGTAGAGTAGTAGTAAAGCGTAGTAGTAAAGAGAAATAGTAGAGTAGTAGTAAAGAGAAATAGTAGAGTAGTAGTAAAGAGTAGTAGTAAAGAGAAATAGTAGAGTAGTAGTAAAGAGTAGTAGTAAAGAGTAGTAGTAAAGAGTAGTAGTAAAGAGAAATAGTAGAGTAGTAGTAAAGAGAAATAGTAGAGTAGTAAAGAGAAATAGTAGAGTAGTAGTAAAGAGTAGTAGTAAAGAGTAGTAGTAAAGAGAAATAGTAGAGTAGTAGTAAAGAGTAGTAGTAAAGAGAAATAGTAGAGTAGTAGTAAAGAGAAATAGTAGAGTAGTAGTAAAGAGAAATAGTAGAGTAGTAGTAAAGAGTAGTAGTAAAGAGAAATAGTAGAGTAGTAGTAAAGAGTAGTAGTAAAGAGTAGTAGTAAAGAGAAATAGTAGAGTAGTAGTAAAGAGTAGTAGTAAAGTTTAAACCAGTTTCCAGTCGCTTCACTTCAGTTTCAGAAGAACTGTTCAGTCATTTGGACATTTTTCCATGCAAATGCTTATTAGGCGGAATTCTCGTTTGCGTTCTCGTCCACCGCCAACATTCCGGTTAAAGTCTCTGGTTGAGCTGCTGCAATATGACCAGCTATAGTTCATTTAGTCAAAGTGCTCAAACTGATTATATTAACACGGTTAAACCCCTCCTCTAGATGTTCTCTCTCTCTCCCTCTCTCTCTCTCTCTCACACCTCTGTCTCTCGCTCTTGCACTCTCTCTATCTCTCTCTCTCTCTCTCTCTCACACACCTCTGTCTCTCGCTCTTGCACTCTCTCTATCTCTCTCTCTCTGTGTCTCTCTCTGTGTCTGTGTGTCTGTCTCTCTATCTCTCTCTCTCTGTCTCTCTCACTCTCTGTCTGTCTCTCTCTCTC
>MU204353.1:1727818-1741115 GCA_017309775.1 Paedocypris sp. Pulau Singkep
TATAAATAAACTTGAACAAACTTGAACACGAACCATCTGACATATTATTGATGATGCAAAAGAGCGCAGGCCTCCAGCAGGACAGCATCACACACACACACACACACACACACACACACACACGTTCATGATCATCTTTTCTCTCACATGCTCTTCCTCGCTCTTTCCTCCAGGCCTCCCTCCTCCTCCTCCTCCTCCTCCTTCTCCACCCATCATCCAGCAGAGAGATAACTCAGCATGACGGGCCTCTCCGCTCTTAAGGAAGCATCGTGTCTGATTTCGCCGCGTCACACACCAGCTCCTAAAGGCCGAGGTCAGCACCAGTGGATTAGCTGGACGAAACGTAAACCTGTCCGTCAAAAATTACAATTTGATTTTGTTCTCTACCCCGGAATCACGCCATGTTTTTTCAAGATGTGGTTGGGATTTTTCAAATTTGAGCTTAGACCTGTTTAGTGGAGCTAACTAGTTGTTGGTTAACACAGTCCAGTTTTTCAGTATATATATATTTTTTTACGTCAAAAGCAAACAGGACAAACGTTTTCTCTCTTTTTGTTCTCTCGAGTTTCTCTCTTGCACATGCTTATTTATCCACACTTGTGCGTTTTCTTGAAAATAAGACCTACTTGACGGGATTTAGTGAGGAAGAGGATCTCAGTTCTTGGTTGACAGACACATGGCTCCGCCCACAAATACAAGGTGTCATGAATTATGTCATCACAAATAATGTTGTCGTAAGCTTGGTGCCGCTGAGATTAACGCTGTCATGAATGATGTCATTGTCAATGATGTCATCATGATTGAACTTATGGGCGGAGCCAAGTGTCAATGACCTGCAGCAGAAACCATGGCAAAGACATTGGCTTTATTTTTCATATTATTTTAATTATTGTGAGTGTATCTGACCTATTATTATTATTATTGTTGTTATTATTATTGTTAATATTATTATTGTTATCTATGACTTAGGGTAAACAAATAAATATGGATTTTCTACATTTATCTATAATCGTTAGATTATCGACGTATATAGCGTTATCTATAATCCACACACAGCAAAAAATCCACATGAAATAATAAGAAAATTAAAAATGAGTAAAAAACACTTAAATCAAGTAAAATTACCTGCTATTGGGGTGAGAAAATTGAACTTAGTAAGACAGACTTACTTACTTTACTTGGTAGGAATTTTACAGACAATTTTAAGACAAAAAAAATCTCATTACACGGTAGATTTGTTTCTGCATTTCAGTTCTCATTGGCTTAAATAAAAAAAACAAAGTAGCTAGTTTCTTAGATTGTGAAACTTTGTTCTTAAAATAGACCATTTCACTTGACATGCTTCAGGAAGTTCCGTGTTAAAACATAATGACCATTGAAAAATGTCTCAACATAGTGTAGCAAATCATCAAAATTATTGTTTCAAGCAAGAAAATTCAAGTCCTGCTTTATTGAAATAACCAACGTAATATTTCACACTCTAAACGGATTAAAGTGATCTAATTGCTTCACTTCTAAGCTAATTAGTTTATATTGTAAGAAGGAACAACCTTTTAATTTATTTTAACACTAACAATATTTTATTTAGTTATTTAACAGTCATTTCTCGCCGACTCTGGCTGAGCGTGTGATGACTCCTGCTTTCCTCGTGGCCGGACAGGAATGTGAGATTTGAATGGCGCTCTGTGTCTCACCTGCCTGCAGGTCTTCAGCTCAAGGTGACTGCGCTCCACGCCGCTTTAATATTTAATCTTAGGTACACACGCCGCTCGTGAACCGCGTTCTTATCAGTCAGACGCCGGAGAACTCGCTTCTAGCCCCGGTGGAGAAACTCTGAGTAGAAGTACCGATACCTTGCTGTAAAAATGACTCCATGGCAAGTCACCAATTCCAAGAAGACTTGAGTGAAAGAGTATTTGAACTTGAGTATTTTCCTCGTACTGAAATTTGGCTCAAAACCACCAGGAAATGTGGAAAGGCAAGAACGTCTTTATTTGTGAAGTTTCATTTTCGAATGTACTGTAGAAGTAAAATGTAACACCTCAGTGTTACAAATTGGCAGGTCAAAATAGATTAAAAAAAAAAAAAAAAGTACTAAAGGTCAGTCTCAGTCCAACTGAAATGCAGAGGTGTAAAGTAATAATAATAATAATAATAATAATAATAATAATAATAATAATAATAATAATGAGTATTTGTAAGGTGCTTTTCACAGTTTTAACTGTCTCACTTGAGTACACTTTAGGAGTTTTTGTAAATTTTGTAAAAATGCAATATATTTACATATGTACAGTATATAATTGTATAAAAAGTACGACGAACGCGTAAAGACATTGAAATAAATTCTTTAGACATTGAAACACAGAGAATATTTTTTGTACTTGTATTAGTACTTGTGCTTTATTGTTTGCGTGAATTTATTGGTGACTGCGTGAATTTAAAAGTTGCTTATATTTTTGAAACTCAGTACAAAGTACAAAGTAGCCAAACATACTAATAAGGGAAAAAAACATGTTTATAATATTTACAAAATGTACAAAAATTCCCACCGTTTACTCAAGTACTTTATACCTCTGCTACATGTTTCAGCATCGCTACTTATCGAAACATCGATTTTTTTTTGGCAACACTCTCTGGTACACTGTATTTTCTTATTTGTTTTTTTTCATGTGCATTTTTTTTACAAAGCAAAATGAGCAAATAAGACTTAAATCGAGTAAAATGATCTGCCAACGGGGTGAGAACATTTTCGTCTTGGAAACAAGACCTATTTTCATGAAGCAAGCACTCTTGTTAATTCTAAGATAGTTGATTTATCTGGTATGAAGATATATCAGGAATTTTTCTGACTCGTCGAGAATGCATTTTTTGCACCGCACGCGGTAAAAGTACAAAGTAGCTGAAACTACTCAAGTACTTCACGCCACTGCCCCGAGAGGAAAGCAAACGCACGGTCTCCGCAGGGTCTTGTTCTCTGCTTAGCTCGCAGCTTCTGGTTTCTTCTGGCCTCTGTTTAATGGTCTAGAATGATTAAGTGTCAGGGTATAAAATTCTCCCTCTGCCCTAATGGCGGAGCGAGGGGATGGGGGATGGGCGGCGTGACAAAGACACATCTCTCACCCGTGGAGACACACACACACACACACACACACACACACGCACGCGCATCTGCTACAGAAGTGTGCTTGAAGAAGAACCACCATGGTGAATGTGAAGAAGCGGGGGGGGGGGGTGTTTGGTGAAGGGGAAGGGGTGAGTAGTTCCACCGCGGTGGAACTACTCACCCCTTCCCCTTCACCAAACCTCCCCCAGCTTCTTCAACATTCACCACGGCCATTAAAAAGCCAGCTCTGGTGGATCAATACCAGTTAAGAGGACCAGTAGAGCTCTCTGCAGACCGGCGTTCTAAAATTCTGTCCTACACGTGAGGATTTCCTACACCGCTCTAAATACACATACACTTGTTCAGTAATTATTCTTCTACGATCCGTTAAGCGATTACCTTTATACCTGGGCTGTCAAAGTTAACGCGTTAACTCGTGCGATTCATTACATTTGTTTAGTCGCGTCGAATTTTGTTGACGCCTTTAATCGCACTTCCGGTTTTCCGGTGTTTCCGTTTTGCCGGTTTTTGAGTTTCACTTCGAAACCATTTATGTAAGTTCTTTATGTCGTTTCTAAGACGTATGTTTCACGTTAGAGTGACGCGTATTTATTGAGTTAGTTTGTTTTCAGCTGACAAAAAGAAGGCAAAAAGTGCTCCAAGTGTTAGTTTTATTATTTATTTAATTATTTATTTTTACAAAAGACACAATGTCCTGTTTTTATTAAGAGTGTAACCTAAAAAATGGGCACTTCAAACTTTCAATTGATGTATAACACTTATATGTAAGTCCAAAATTTACTTTTTATGTGTGTTTTATCTTGAATAAAGAGTGACTCGACCTCAAGGGTTATAGAAAATATATTGCGAACTGAACAAAAATTATACTAAATGATACTGTAGTATTTAAACTAGTGTATATTTAGTGTTGAGTTTACATTCATTTACATATTAAGCTTTAGTCTTTTAATCGCCATTAATCACGATTAATTTGGTCAGGGAAGTGCGATTAACTAGTTAAAAAAAATGAATCGTTTGACAGCACTAATATGTATATAAATATATGAATATGTATATATGTTGTTGTATTTATTTTATAACAATTAAGATAGAACGCTAGGTTTCCTGACTTCACATTAAGCGAGCACGTCAAACTACTTGCGTCCATCAGCTTTTACACGTGTTTTTCTAGATAAAATTCCTGAATATGAAAACTACACTCTATATGAAAACTATATGAATATGTAAACTACACTCTCAGGCTAAAGTCACTGAGCAGGAATTATCTTTACAGTCGTGCAAATGGTACATTTTGTGAACATTTGTTGAAAATGTTTAAACTGCCACCAAACGTTATTCTTTCTATTCTTCATTTTATTTCACTATGATTGTCTAATGACCACTGTTACTAGAACTATCCGTTTTTACTTCCCGATGTGGCCAGAACATGACGTAATTGTGTATCACGCGTGCACAAAGTGAGACGTAGGAAATCCTGATGTGTAGGACAGAATTTTAGAACACCGGCACAAAATGTCAGCTTTGCCAACCTCCACGAAAAACGCAATCAGTTGACACCTCGACCCTTGACCTCTTTACCCTAAAAACACGTTTTTAAATTCGGCGACTGGGGAGATTTGTCACGTGTTCCGACCTAGATCGATGTGTCTTGAAAGATCGACCCGAGTCGTGAATAATGCAGGCCATAAATTATTTGCTTCATGAAGGATGGATTGTGTCGTGAATGATGTGCCTTGAATTTGTCATGGATGATGTCATCATGAATGTGTCATTGGTGATGCAGTCGATAATGTTACTTGGATGATGTCATCATGAATGCGTCATGGATGATGTCATCAAGAATGTTAGGTGGATGATGTCATTATGAATCTGCCGTGGATGAAGTCATCACAAATGTGTCGTGAATGATGTCATCAAGAATATATCATTGGTATTGACATCAAGGACGTGCCGGTGTTGATGTCATGAATTGGTGTCTGTTTATGATGTCATCACAAAGTGTTGTGAATGATGTCATGATGAAAGTGTTGTGCTTGATGTCATCACGAATGTGTCAATATTGACATCAAGGATGTGTTGATGTCATAACAAATGTGTCTTGGATGAGGTCATCAAAATTGTGTTGTGGATGATGTCATAACGAATGTGTTGTGGATGATATTGAAAAAAAGTTTCAGACAAAAAGCTGGAGTTTACAAGCGAAAAATAATAAAGCAAACATAATTTCAAGCTAAAAATTAAAAACCAAACGTAAATGTAAAGCATTTTTGTCCGTTTCTTGGAAATTTACGTTTGATATTTTTGCCACTAATCTGACTCCATATTCACGAAAAAGTGTTTGTTTCTTATGTTTAGGGTAAATGAGTTTATTAGTACGAAAAAAAGGTGTTTTTTTAGACGAATAATGAATCTGCATCATTTCGTGAGTCGTAGCGTTGATGTCGTCTAACCTCGCCACTAAACAAACGCTCTTGACCCTCGACCTCCATTTGAACAGCGTTTGGCGTCTGAGCCGGATGAAGTCGTCTAGTGTGATGAGGAAGAGCTTCACATCAACATGCTCCTCAGCAACAAGCCCCGGTTCCCACTGACAGATGGCAAACTGGAAACTAGGCTTTGAGAATTCCTTCCGCCTGACTCCGCCTCTTAAGTCAGGCTCGCCCAATGAAGGCTCATGGGCGTGTGCAGAGGTGTGAAGAGTACCAGACAGCCGTACTTGAGTAAAAGTACAGATGCTTACTGTACAAATGACTCCATTACAAGTAACAAGTCACCAATTTCAAAAAGACTCGAGTGGAAGTAGCAAAGTAACCCATTTTAAAAGAACTTAAGTATTAAGAAGTATTTTATTCATACTCGATTTAAAAAAAAAAAAAAATGTAAAAAAACTTCGAAAACTATTGTTTTCTGATACAGAAACGGAATTTCACCTCAATATTTTAAAAATGGCAGGACAAAGTAGATAAAAAGAACAAAATGTCAACAACAAACAAAAAAGAAAAAAAGTAGATGTAAAATAAAATTCTGCACACGTTGCACAAAATATTGTCATGTCTGATGTCACAGTGGTTTTTGCCACGTCAATATTCGTAACATTACGCTTACAAATACCACTGTATAGTCAGGGAGGATCTGTAAAGTTTAACTTTACAAAAAAAAAATCACTTTAACATTAAAGGATCGTGTTTCACCAAATCTGACGGTGAATTTGTAAAAGCACTTATTGTTGTTGTCCGCGGTAAACAAAGCTGACACTGCGTCTTGTAAGAGACACTCTATTATCGACAAACGAATATATTTCATTCAAATAAAGCTATAGATGATCGTCCAGCTAGTTCGCTCGTTAAACACCTGCTATACGTACATTCACGCCCCTAATTCGCGTTCATGTGGTTTCTAATTGACAAATAGCGTCCAGTACCTTCAGCAGCCTAAAGATGGCGCCATCGCCTCGTCCGCCCAGGAAATTAACCGCGGTAGAAATCGATTCCGGCTTGTCGCGCACAATCACAATGTAACGAGTAACGATAAGTGTCCGCTCAAATGTAGTGGAGTGAAAAGAACTGCTACTCAATCACAAATGCAGTGGAGTAGAGAGTAAAAGTTGCTTATATTTTTGACACTCAGTGCAAGTACAAAGTAGCCAAAAACATACTTAAGTAAAGTAGTCAAGTACATTTACTCAAGTACCTCACACCCCTGGATGTTTCGTACCGATGGAATAATAACGGTGAGACTCGGGGACGTCAAGTGACGCGGCGCTTTTCGCTTGGTAAGTGACATTGAAAAGCGTCCGAGCCACCGAGTTGGTCCCGTAGCCCCTCCCCCTCCGCCTCAGAGAACATTCCTTTCATAAATCTGTATGGCTGCTTTTTTTCTTCCCCTTCTCCTTTCCCTTTCTCAGAAAGCGGAGAATTGCTGCTTGGTATGTGGAGGAGATCATTACGCCGCTCGCAGAGGGCACTTGGGATTTAGATATTTCCAGCGCCGAGCGTCTTGTTCTGTCAAGCTTTTCACGCTGAATTTTTTTAGAAAAATAAATGTACACGTTTGAAAAGCTTTACTCGTTTTACCGTCTGTGTGACCAAAGTCGTTTTGTGTTTGTAACTTCTGTTTGTCGTGACAGAAACATGGACGTTCGTATCGTCGTAGCCTCCAAACGTTATACAAATAAAGTATTTGGTTTATAGTGTAAACATGTTTGTTTGTGGATATTATACTTGTGAAATGAACAATTTTTAAAATGCCAGATTAAAAAATTCAGTGTTGTGAAAAGTTTGCCGGCTTTTTGAGGCGAATACAAACGTGGTCGAGCATGTAATATGGGAATCGAGCGAGATGCTTGTTATTACCATTGTTATTATTGTTGTGTTTGGATTCATGTTGTTGTCATTTTGTTATTTGTGCATGCTTGAAAAAAAAAGAAAAACAACAACACGGACAAAACGTTGTATAAGTAGACTTTGTACGAACTATTTTAGCGATTATTACAGTTTTTTGCTTTTTTCATTGCGCTAATAGCGACTCGCCGCTTTTTGGTGATAAGCAAGCGTACGATTAAAGCTGTTCAGCGCCACCGTGTGTCAGGGAGTAGATCTGCACGTCACTCGCTTAATTACCCACTAGATAATTTTGAATAGATAAACTTTTGTTAACTTTTTAAGTTTTTTATTCTGTAAAGCTTTTCACGCGCTGCCGTCTGTGACAAACTTGTATTCGATACAAAGGCGTTTTTGTCTGTGTAACTTCTATTTGCCGTGACAGAATCTTATATGTGCGTGGACATTAAAATTATGCGAATACAAAAAAATGCAGTGTTAAAATGTTTGACCATTTTTCGCAATGTTGTCAAACATGATGATTATCATTATTGTGTTTGGTTTCATGGTTTTGTGTTTTCATTATCTGTGCAACGTTGATTGTTCGTCTTTTACAGGATCAAGTTAGTGCCACAAATATTTGTGCGGACATGGTAATGACAGTGTGATTATTACCAACAAATTAATTAATTCATTGCTATATAATGGTAAAAATGGCTGGATAGTCATGACTAGTAGAATACAGTTTTCTACTAGTTGATTAAAATATATGTGTTTAATATTAATTGAGTGAAACCATGTCAACAACTGAAACCACAGTGACATGAGTGGCTAAAATCAAACTTTATCTCATACTGTGTCACAAATTGCAATTTGTAAAACAATCGTAAAAACAATCGTGCCATGTGGCCACGCCCACCCCAAATCACCCCACCCCCTGCAGTATGTGTCTCTTATTTTTGGGTATTAAAAGTGGAGAGTCCTGCTCTCTGATTGGTTAGATTTAGGAAAATGAATGGAAAGTAAATCAATTATTTTGAATAATTCAAAAACGTGAAAAAGAAACAGCCCGTGTATCTCAGAATTAGCATAATCTTTGCCTTATTTACAGTCGTGCCATGTGGCCACGCCCACCCCACATCACCCCGCCCCAGCAGTATACGCATATTTTTGGGTGTTAAAAGTGGTAACCCTAGTGCCACTCTCTGATTGGTTAGAGTTAGGAAAATGACTGGAAAGTAAATCAAAAAGCTAATTCTTCTTAATTATTTAAAAACGTGAAAGAAAAAATTTGCCCGTTTCTCTCAGAATTAGCATAATCTTTGCCTTATTTACAGTCGTGCCATGTGGCCACGCCCACCCAAACCACCCCGCCCCCTGCAGTATGCGTCCCTTATTTTTGTGTATTAAAAGTGGAGAGTCCTGCTCTCTGATTGGTTAGATTCAGGAAAATGAATGGAAAATAAATTCTTTCTAATTATTCAAAAACGTGAAAAAAAAAAAACAGCCCGTTTCTCTCCGAATTTTTGCCGCCTTTACAGTGGTTCTCAGACTGGCGCTTCATGTTGGTCTAGCGGTCTGTGTGAAGCTCGACTCCGCAAAACATATTTACAAGGTCAATGACTGCGGGGACATTCGAGCCGCGGCGACCTGACAGCTAACAGCGCTAACACCAGCTAGCCGCTAACACCACGACTCAGCAGTTTTTGCATCATCCGTTTATTTGAAATTCTCGTCCCTATTACAGAAGTTAGAAAAAGGCTTCCACAGTTTCACCATCCGCACGACATCCACATACAAGTGCAAACCAAAAGTTATGACAGGGTGTTTATCTTCTAAGCCGAGCTATTACGCTAAACGGATCCGTCCTCCACACGACAACGGCGAATGCTCCACGTTCTAGTCCCCTCCAGGAAAAGTGGTCTACACGCGAATATACACTAGTAAATAATAATACGGTTAACCAGTTCGATATGCAGCAGGCTCACTCACTCACTCACTCACACACACACACACAATCGCGGATTGGCTGGTTCTTCTGCAGACCATCAGCATGTTCTTCAGGTCTGAAGCTCGGCCCGAGATTCTCCTCGCACTGGTGGATCGTTGTTGCTCGTATGCGCTTTTGGCTCCTCAGACCTTCTTCTGGTGGATCTGGGGTTGACGGTTTGCTTGGCTGGGAGGCGTGTCTCACTGAGGAACCTCCACCATGTCGCCGACTGGAGCCGGAACGTGGAAGTCCGCGGAGAAGCTCAAGTCCTTCTTCAGGTCGCAGTCCGTTGGCTCCTCGTGGTCCTTGACGCCGTTGAGGCATTCCTCGACGATCTTTGAGGGCTCCTCGTGGCACGAGTCTCCGTTCACCTCGGGCGGCGTGGAGCTGGCGTTCTCGCAGTCTCCATTATTCAGCTTGAGGTCTGTGAGCGCCGCAGGAGGTTCCTCGGGGCTGAGATCGTTGGCCGAGGTGGATTCTAGGATGACGATGGCGGGGATGAGCTCGCCTGGGCTCTTCTGCTCATGGCTGACCTCGGAAGACGCAGCAGCAGCTTTACAATCTACATCTGGCTCAGGCACTGGGGACACTGGTTTTGGAACATCTTCTGGGGATTCTGGAGCTTCACTGGCACTTGTGACCTCAATTAGGTCAGGCTCCACTGGAGAAGAAGCAGGTTCCTCTGATTTCTCCACTTCTGATGGGACTTCTGGTACTGATGGCTCTACCACAGCTTCACTTTCGTCATGTGACACTGAATGGTCCTCTGTCAGTTGTGGCTCTTTCACGTGTATTGGTTCTTCTAGTGGAGTCACGGGTTTCTGAAGCTCTGGAGATGTTGCTTCAAGAAAAGCAGATGCAGGTTCTTCTGTTACTGGTGTCTGTTGCGAAGCTTCAGGCTCCTCAGGTTCTGGTGTCTGTGGAGAAGCTTCAGGCTCTTCAGGTTCTGGTGTCTGAGGTGAAGCTTCAGGTTCTGGTGTGTGTACTGCAGCTTTGGGTTCCTCTGGTTCTGGTGCAGCTTTGGGTTCTTCAGGTTCTGGGGTCTGTGCTGCAACTTTAGGTTCTTCTGGTTCTGGAGTCTGTGCTGCAGCTTTAGGTTCTTCTGGTTCTGGAGTCTGTGCTGCAGCTTTGGGTTCTTCAGGTTCTGGGGTCTGTGCTGCAGCTTTAGGTTCTTCTGGTTCTGGAGTCTGTGCTGCAGCTTTGGGTTCCTCAGGTTCTGGTGCAGTTTTGGGTTCTAGTGTCTGTGCTGCAACTTCAGGTTCTTTTGGCTCTGGTGTGTGTACTGCAGCTTTGGGATCCTCTGGCTCTGGTGTGTGTACTGCAGCTTCAGGTTCCTCAGGTTCTGGCGTCTGTGCTGCAGCTTTGGGTTGTTCTGGTTCTGGTGTGTGTGCTGCAGCTTCAGGTTGCTGGGTTGGTAGTGTTTCTGGTTCAGCTTTAGGTTCCTCGGCTGCTGATGTCTGTTGAGCAGCTTTAGGTTCCTCAGAAGGTGGTTCTTCTACAGCTGCTGATGGACCTAATGTCTTCTCAGAGCTTTCAACCGCTGTTGGTGTTCCTGAGGTCTTCTCGGATCGTTCTTCTTCCACCAGCGGCGGAGCTTCACTTGTCTCCTGCGTCACCGGGCTTTCGGCTTTCTGCTCAGCGGGCTCCACCGAGGCCACGGCGCTCTCTTCTTTTCTCTCCTTCGGATCGCTGACATCATATCCCTTCTTTCGTTTGCTGATCTTGCCTCCCATGATGTCCTGTGAGGATGGAAGCAAGCCGCACGTGAGCTGTCGCCGTCACACGCACCGCAAAAAAAATCATCTCAGGCACATTTTTGAGAAATTTGGAGAATTATCACGGCGTAAAGTTTCTCGGATTAACAGTCATCTTAATTTAATCTCTGCCAACAGCTCTTGAGGACAAACGGCGCGGAATAAGAATGTCGTCTACTCTGGTTGGAGTGCGTCACGTACATATTCTTCACAATCTGATCAAAGCCCACAGTTACGCACGTAGTTTAACATCCACAATTTCTGAAAAACCGTCACGTGTTTCAAACCAAAACCAATTAAAAACGACTTCTTTATATTGACACTTGCCATTAAAACAGTTGCATTGCTTAACACAAAGTAATTGCCCGGCTAGAATTACTTTACCGTAATTACTTTAATTACCGGCCGCGTCTTATCTGGTTCAGCACGGCCATGTCTGGTTTTGCTCTGGAATCGGGCCAAGTTTGAAAAGGTGAAGCGATAAGATTCAGCGTGAGGACTGATTACAGATAACGCCAACCCAAAAAAACACGTCACGTTTGTGGAGTGACTCTGGAGATCACGAAGCGGGCGTGTGGAAATAGAAATTGGCATGGATTTTTAATTTTACGCTTTTGTTAATTTTAGAATAGAATTTTAATTTAGAATTGTTAACGGATTAGACGCGGGTGAAATGCCCCAGCGCAGCACAGTTGGGGTATCAGGAGCTGTCCAGTGCTGCAGTGGGGCAAACAAAGAGCAGATCCACAGTCTTCACACCCACACCCGATCACTCTACTACGTGCACGTGTGTGCGCGTGCGCGTGCGCATCGAAAAAGATGTCCAACAATCGATATTTTCTCCATTGTCAGCTAACGACCCCCACCACAGCCGCACCAACCACATCCCGTATCGATCCGCTCCTCCTTATGACTAAGACGTTTTTTTTTTCTTCCTCTCCTCTTATTGGAAAGAAAGCGCTTCCCATTAGAATCGCTTCTTTTCACGGAGAAGGAGAGGAAAGTGGGCTGGGTTACCTGTAACGCATCGCTTGGTAGTACGGAATAACGGAAATAAAAATACACGTTCATATTCGGAATTATTAGGAACGAATGCGCTTAAGCGACTTTTACCGTTTTTCGGTGTTTCGTGGACGTTTTTACCCTCTTTGTAAAAGCATTGCGAATGGATTGATGGGTTGTCATTTCAACATCCCGAGAGAGAGAAAAAAACCCGAAAGAAAGAAAATGAAAAGGAAAGAAAACGCTGTCAGAAAGTGTATTCATCCCCGGGGCTTTTTTGGGCGAGTTGAAGTGAGTAAAAAAAAGCAGAATAAAGAGAACAAAGAGCGTCACGTTCAGCCCGAGTCCCTCCATCTCTCCGCACAGAATGATAAGACGTGATTAGAAGCGCGTGTGTAAGTACCGACCTTGTTCCGCAGCTGCTGGCTTCCGCGCGCTCTGCTCTGCTCTTCGCCCGTGTAGGAGTGAGTGTGACGGGTCCGGACAGCCCTGATCGCTCCCGGAGGTCCAGTGTGAGACTGGGCGGGGCCTGGGAGACATCTGTCGCTATCGCAGCCCACGCGCCCGCCCCGCCCCCTCCCCTGCCGCCCCGCCCCTCCCCCGCATATTTGACTAGATTAGACGGGCTTTATAATGGCTTTTGGGGAATAATGCCTCCTTTTCTTTCACTTTTTCGAGTGATCCCTATAGCAACCGCGCTCCTTTCGCTTTCGCCTTCACCCACCTGCCCGGCCCGGCCCGGCTTTACGACACCGCGGTTCTCCACCACGTGGATGGATGTAGAAGAGGAATAGATTAGCATTTAATGTTTCAGGGAGTTTTATCCGTATAGGAAAGAGAGAGAGAGAGAGAGAGAGAGAGAGAGAGAGAGACAGACGTAGACAGACAGATAAAACGAGACAGACAGACAGATAGATAGAAAAACAAATGTGGCTGACAGGCAGAGAGAGAGAGAGAGGAGGGGTAGGTAGAATGGATGAATAGGGAGAGAGTTAAAGGGTTTACATACTGTAGATAGATAGATTGATTGATTGATGTATGAATGAATAGAGAGAGAGAGAGAGAGAGAGAGAGAGAGAGAGAGAGAGAGAGAGAGAGAGAGAGAGAG
>MU204353.1:1742992-1813410 GCA_017309775.1 Paedocypris sp. Pulau Singkep
AGAGAGAGAGAGAGAGAGAGAGAGAGAGAGAAAGCGATAGACAAATAGATACGTAGATGGATGGATAGATATATGTGATAGGCAGACAGATGGATGGATGGATGGAAGGACAGACAAATATATAGATAGGTAGACAAAAATATAAGTAGAAATAGATGGATGAACGGAGGGATAGATAGATAGATAGATAGATAGATAGATAGATAGATAGATAGATAGATGGATGGATGGATGGATGGATGGATGGATGGATGGATGGATGGATGGATGGAGGGACGGATGGATTAGATGGATGGATAGACAGACAGACACAGATAGTAAGAAAGAAAGACAGAAAGTAACGAGTAAAGTCCAGTATTTCTGAGCTCTTGCTGCCCAGGCTAAATATGCCACATCATGTTTTCATTTGTCTAATGGTCATTTGTTAAAAGCCCCGTGTAATTCCAGGGGGAGCTGAAGGTTGCAGAGTTCCCACACTCTGTCGGATGACAGCTTTATGATCTGTGAGCTTTGCGCTCCACTGAATGTCAGCTAAATGATTCATATGGAACTATTCGTGGAGCTGGTGATGATGATGAAAGCATCAAAATATAATCTCCGATAGTCCCGCCGTCACCTCGACAGCGACCTCTAGTGTCCGAGAGAGAATTACACAGCCGAACCAAGCGCGCGTCTTATCCAATGCGTCAGTGCCTTTGCCAAACACGACCAGTAAACAATCCATAAATAAATAAAGAAATAAATAAATGGAAAATTTACCGACATTAAAAACGACTCTTCTTTTTTTTGGTTGTGTGCGCATGCGCGTGCTATTTAAGTTATCCTTCAGCCAACAGGTGGCGCACTTGAACAATCAAACGGCTGTGCAATACAGTACATTTGAAATTATAACCTGTTTTATTTTTGTACTAATCTGCACAAACGCTAGTGTATTTGTGTCACAAGTCTGAAGAAAATCATTATTAAGAAACATTAAAACGTGTGAGCAAACTGATGTTTTTTTTCTTTAATCAGTCAAAACAAACTGATGACGATCCGCTTCTTAGCGCAATTTTAAACACTTTTATCATTAAATCAGGATGCAGAACAGAACTCAGTAGGGCGCGGGAATCACATGGCATAGCCGACGCGCGCCAAAGTCTGAAATTACGTCATTCAAGCCAACGCGGATTGTGCTGTCTTTTCAAATGCCGGTGCATAAACACAAAAGTAAGACACGCTATAAAAGTCCCACGGTTTAAAGTCTCTCCATAATTAAAAAAATGTACTTTTCTTTATGTGGTTTTTCCTTTTTTTTCTCCGTAAAATTCAAGTGTTGGTAAATTGACGTCCCGGGGATCCTACTATGGCAAAGGATCCAATCATAAATACTAACTAAGTTTCTGCTAAATATTAATCTCGCTCAGTTTGTTCGGAACTCTGTATTTGCAAGTTTAATATTCATGAGTACTTGTATGCAAACGACCGCCGTTGCCCGCATTAATCCCGCGTCACGCGGTCTCATTAATATTCATGAGAGACGCCTTCACCGCACTAGGATTGGTCGGTGTCAAGTGAGGTCCTCAGCGTGCGCCTCCCTTTGTGCCTTTCCTCTCAAGATGGCTCCTGTTTTAGAAAAGAAGCTACTGGGCGCAACCAGGACAGGCGACGCTATGGAAAACGGCAGCGAGGATGATGAAGGTCAAAACTTATGGTACGCTCGAGCCCTCAGAGCGGTTATAAGTTCAGCAGGGTGTCTTTCGGGACAGTCCGAGGCGGTGCTTTGTCACCCACCGGGTGCTGCCCGCGTCAAACGCCGGTCCCGGGATGAAAAGCACTTGACGTAAAGCGGAGCGAAATCGGTTTTAAATGCGAATGTGAACGCAGACGTTATAACGCGGTGGCACGTGACGTTTGTTTTTGTTTGTGGGTCGAGTCACTGCTGTCGTGTTTGTGTGTTTAACTGCATGTGAAGTCCTGAGATTGAGCTCGTCGTTTGCTGTCAGTGCAAGGATGTGTTAAAAACTACGAGTTGTTTACACTAACTTGGCTTATTTGCGATGTTTTGGTAGCTATATGCAGCGTGTGATTTGTTTGATGAGACATTCGGTGATTTCTGTCATTAAATCGCATCTTCTTTCAGGTCCTCCATCCTCAGCGAAGTCTCCACACGCTCCAGCTCGAAATTGCCTTCTGGGAAGAACATACTGGTGTTCGGTATGTACTTTTCGCTTTCCAGCAGATCTTTATTTGGAATTCCAATCAGAGGCTTTTCAAGCTTCACAATGAAATTCTTTAAAGTCTCTTACTTTCAAGCCGGAGGGTTTCATCATCACATGACACTTGATGGTTTCTCTCATTGCGAGACACAAACAATGCATTTTTTTCCTCAAAGTTAGACAGTGTCTTATATTTTAGTTACACCAAAAGCCCTACTAAATGTCACCGTTAAGTATTTTCATTTTCAGCTGCTTTGGCCTATGTACGACTGAAAAAACGATTCATAAATTGACTCGAAATTTGACCATTTAGTTCAAACACAAATTCAAACAGTAAATTGATTGTCTAACGTGTGTTAGATTTTCCTTTAGATGTTATTTTCAACATATAGAATAGAATGCCTTTATTGTCATTGTGTCACATGGTTGCAATGGAATTGTGAATACTACTCTTTCCGGCGCAAGAATAGAAATGAACGATTTAACCGAAAATCTAAGACATATGCACATTGAATAAAATATAATATAGACAATGTAGTATAAAATGACGACAAAAGTACAACACATGTTTCAGTAAATATGATGGTTGATGTTTTTTTTTTTTTTTTATAAATACAAAAAAAAGCAAGAATGCAGAATATGAGAAGATAAAAAATATACAACAACATAGAAAAGCAAACTGTCTCAAACATATGTGGCTTAAGATGAGCACAAACAAGTGACTTGATGATGATGATTGTTATGATGATGATGTCCATCTAGGTGAAGACGGCTCGGGGAAGACGACTCTAATGGCCAAACTTCAAGGAACGGAGCATAATAAGAAAGGCCGAGGTCTGGAATACTTGTACTTGAGTGTCCAAGATGAAGACCGAGATGGTACGTTCTCTCAAACCTCTGAAGCTTCTCCAGCCGTTCACATCTGATGGTGTTTCATCTGCTGGACCATCAGATCTGACCCGGTGCAGCGTGTGGATCCTGGATGGAGATCTGTACCACAAAGGCCTGCTGAAGTTCGCCCTGACGGCCCAGACGCTGAAGGACAGTCTGGTGGTGTTCGTGGTGGACATGTCCAGGCCGTGGACCATCATGGAGTCTCTGCAGAAGTGGGCGAGCGTGCTGAGGGAGCACCAGGACAAGCTGAAGATCCCGCCCGAGGAGATGCGGGAGATGGAGCAGAGGAGTGAGTGGCCTTTCGCTTTATTTGCTCGGGCTGATGGGAAAAAGAACATTTCTACGCGGTTCTGTTTGTTTTCAGGGATCTTTCCTTCTGAAAGGTCGCTGGCTGTTTGGAAATGTGCTTTTCTGTTTGTTCGTCTAAATGTGTACGATTCTCGACCAGGCGAGGTGGTTTTGTGTTTGTAAATAACTAAATAGAAGTTATATGGGTATAAATTATATATATTATATATTTATATACAATTATATATAAATTATATATGCTATAAATAATATATACACACACACATACAAATACATATGTTTACTGTGAATATAAGTGTGACGGCCTTTTTCTCTAAGAATTTATCTAAGAAATATTGGAAAATTCTCGATTGTGAATATTTGCAATTTTTATTTCCGTATAATTATATGATACATGCAATGCAAGGATTTTTATTTCATGTGTTCAGATCTCTTTAGGCTCCACCCAAAAATCCCATTGGCTGAGGATCTGACCGAAAGATTGGATTGTTTTGATTGGATTTAGGTTATTTGATAGGTTTGATAATCAATTCGCGTTGATCATTTTCTTTCTTTAATGAAAGACTGTTTACGTTTAATTACAGCAGATTTCAGGGATCTTTCTTTCCGAAATGTTGCTGGCGTTTGGAAATGTGCTTTCCTGTTTGTTCGTCTAACTTTGTACGATTCGGGACGAGACGATGTTTTTGTGGTCGTAAAGTCATTTTTGTTGAGCTTTTTATGAATTAGAAGTTAAATGAGTGACATGGCATTGCTATAAATATTATGTATACACACACACACACACACACACACACACACAAATACGTATGTTTACTGTACATATAAGTGTGACTTATATCTATTTAGCTGTTATGTGTGTGTATAGTTTAAGTTGGATATTTAAGTTATATTATTCAAGAAAGATTGGAATAATCTCAATTGTGAATATTTGTGATTTTTTTTTTCGTATAATTACATGATACATCAACGTGCGATGCAAGGATTTTGATTTTATGAGTTTGATCCTCTTTAGGCTCCGCCCCCAAATCCCATTGGCCGAGGATCAGACCAAAAAATGTGATTGTTTTGATTATATTTAGGTTATTTGATAGGTTTGATGATCCATTCATGTTGATCGCTTTCTTCCTTTTAATGAAAGACGTTTACGTTTAATTACAGCAGACGTTAAGGTTTTAGTTTCCAAAGAACCTGATGACGTCAACTATTTTACAAGTCTCACAGTAAATCTCTGTTCTTTTAGACGTTTTATTCAAAAGCATATTTAATTTGTGAGAAGACTAAAAGTGACACTAAACACGCATACAGGTGTGAAAGACATCTGGACGCTTCTTATAGTGATGTTCCTCTATCTATACACACAGCGCTGATCTGAACTGAAAGTCTATTTCTGTGTGGCCTGTATAAAGAGCGAGCGCAGAATGGAGATGTGGAGCGGAGACGGCATTGTTTTGCTTCCTTGTGAAACTTCAAGGCACGAGTACATACGCACGAGTGACCATTTGGCTTTTCTACTGACCGATGGATTACACTTATTGGGAGGAGTTCATCACTGGTCCGTCTCTTTTTAGACCAGCAGTGATGTCATCCTGTTGTGGTTGCATCATGGTCCTCGCTCTCGGACATTCCTGAAGAACCCGCAGAACTCAACCGGTCTTAGCCTTCACAGATCGCAGTCGGCAGTAGTGTAAGACTTTCGCGTCTGAAAAACGTAGAAAAGCAATGCGGCTGCCTGTCATGTGACTTTATTTCTGTTCTATTCGTTATTTAAGTAGTGAATAAAATAATAAAGCTATATTTATGTATATATTAAGTTCAAATCAATAATAATAATAATAATAATAATAATAATAATAATAATAAAAATAAACTTTACTAATCCCAGGGGCAAATTTTTTATTTTTTTATTTTATTATTATTATTATTTTTTTTTTTTTTTAAGGTTTTATCTGCTCTCTAAAAGAAAATTAAAACTCGAGGAGAAATAATAATAAGTTGAAGTTCAAGTTCTGAGCATTTGTAAGGCGTTTTAAAGCTTTTAAAGTGTCTTAAAGCTCACGATAATAATAATAGTAGTAATAATAGCAAAAAAATAAATAAATATAATGATCATCATAATAATAATAATAATAATAAGACGAACAAATAGAAATGTAAAAAAAATATACATATTTATATTTTATAAAAAATGTATATAAACAAACAATTTTAAAAGTTACTTTATGGTTTGAAGGCCTCCTCGAGTTCATCTGCCATTCCGTCTTGTTGATTTCTTCAGCGTTTGCCGTGTCTTTTTTCCACACTGGCCTCGTTAGGAAAAGAAAGCGTTGCCGAGAGTCGAAGAATTCATTTTCTGAACCTCTTTTCCATTTCTGGGTCACGAGGAGCACAATCTAAGCATCCTGGCTGAATGCAATTTCACCGCAGAACCAATTAAAATATTTCTCATTTTACGCGATCTTTGTTTTCTCTCCATTTTAAGTTTTGTTTGGTAACTCGTCCCTAAACATGTCGTTTTTTTTACATTTCCGGTCAAAGTCGACCGAGTTAAGAGGGTGTTCACCACCAAATCTAATCTCAGTCGCACGTCTTTATCAAACAGCATCGTGCTGGTCACGAAGTTTTTTTTTTTTTTTTTTTTTTTTTTTTTTTTTTTTTTTTCAAAAAACAAGATGGTTAAAAAAAACAGTGTGCACAAATTGTGCCAATGCTTTGTCTAAAAAGCATTAATTATAAAATTAACGAGTTCAGACTCTGTCCCGAAGGTTGGGGTATCATTTTCAATTATTTATTTGTTTATATTGTTTTAAAGAAAACGATGGTTAAAAAAACAGTGTGAACAAATTGTGCCAATGATTTGTCAAAGAAGAATTAATTATTAAATTAATGAGTTCAGACTAGACAAGTATTATCTTCAATTATTTATTTATTTTGTTATGAACAAATAGTTGCCACTGCGTTGTCAAAAAGCATTAATAATTAAATTATTCACAAACATTATGCAATTCCAATGATCAAGGTTTGAGAATAATATCGAGCGACTTTAGTAGTTTGAGATTGTCCTTTCGTCCGTTTTCTGCCGCTCACTCCTTTTCTGGGTCACGTGGAGCTGGAGCCAATCACAGCAACTCTGAGCCTGAAAGGCGGACACACCCCCTGGATTGTGGCCGACCAATCACAGAACTGAACACACCTTAAGTCAGTTTTGAACGGACATTGTCACTGCTCCACCCAGCCGCCCTCATTGTCCATCCATCTTTACAAATCTTTACGATTGTGTTAAATACACACACACACATTCTCCCGGCTCTCTGGGTCATCGGCAGCTGCATTCGTGAGGTTCCTGAGGAAGTTTCTCTCTTCCGTTGCTCCTGGGCTGTAGATCACGGCTGACCAGCGCGCCCCGCAGGAAATGACCAACTCTTTCACAGTCCTGCGCTGCTCAAACGTGTCCATAACGAGTCACACACGTCTGTGGAACTATGTTATGTAAAAATAACTCTACCAACTCCAACTCGTTTTGACAGAGGGCCACATCAGCATAATGTCTGTCCTCAAAGAGCCGGATGTAACTTGTGAATGTAGCTTAATGTAATCAAATGTAATGTAGAATAAATGTAACAACTCATTATTTGTCATAACTTAATCAAGTGACAATTGCAGTTGCCTTTAAAACACATGCTTGTTTGTTGCTTTAACATAAATCATTTTAAATGTAGTCAGCTTATGAAAACACACACGACTCCATTAGTGAAAGATCAAACTGTCCAAGTGAATGAAGAAAAATAACATCAAACTGTGGAATCACTGCCGTGGCTACTGGAGTCGAAAGGCATTGTGGGAAAGCTTTTGGTCAACGGACGCTTTTAATTTATTTTTTTGGTATTTATTTTTAGACTTAAAACTTTTAAGCTCTCGTGGGCCACAGTAAAACGACGTGACGGGCCACATCTGGCCCCCGGGCCTTGAGTTTGACACATGTGATCTAGACGGATAGTCAGGTAGACGCTCGAATGGATGGACAGACAGGCAGAGAGACGGGCAGAAACAAATGAAAGAAAGACAGACGGACAGAGATGGAATGATGGACACGTCGTCTTTATACAGCGGTGCGCGTGTGCGTATTTAAATGATACGTAGGCAGACGTGCATATAAGAAACTACAAACCACGACCGGTTAGCTTAGCTTAGCGCTAACAAACGAGTCTAATGTGTCATCGCAGAAAGAGTCAAAACAGTCGAAAGTGACGAACACGGGCAAGAACAGACACAATCAAAACGCTCAGTCTGATAAACGGGGGATAATAATCCTTCGCTTTGATTATCTTCACACGACGTCGGATAAACGGAGAACTCAACGGGCCTCACGCAGTTGCTTTGCGCATGCGCTGACTGGTGCAAAGACTCTTGGGAAATGAAGTCCTAACCACTAGAATCGACTTTCTATCTGTCATTCAAGCAAAACAATATCAAAATGATACGAGTCACAAGTTAGGCTTGTTAAATGAAGAAAAAACAGTATGTTTGGGAGAATATTAACATAATTGAGCCAGAAATGTGGAAAAACAATTTTTTTGGAGTTTTTTTTTTTGCGCCAAAAAAATCAGGGGTGTGCTTATATTCGCGTAAATACGGTATTTTTTAGCTAAGATGAAGAGATGGACTAGAACTATAGAATAAGACAGACAGACAGAGAAAGCTTTTTCCCCCATAGCCGTGTAAAAGCCAGTGGTTGGCAACATCAAAGCTTCAGGTTGGATTGTGTAATGCAGAAGTGTGTGTGTATCTGAGTGTGTGTGTGTTGTTCTCCTACAGTGGTCAAGGCCTTCCAGGAGTACGCCGAGCCGGAGGAAGCCGCGCTGGGTTCCCCTCAGAGACGAGTAGAGGAGGAGGACAGTGTGGTGCTGCCGCTCGGAGACAACGTCCTCACGCACAACCTCGGCCTGCCCGTGATCGTCGTCTGCACAAAGGTAACTCGAGCGGTTCCCTGCTGCACGACACGAGACGACCACAAACTCTGGAAATCCCCGAGCGTTTTAACGACCGAGTTATTATCTGTAGTACGTTCGAATGCAGATTTAAGAACTTGTAAATGCAGCTTAATTGAGGCTAATTTCAAACTTTCTTGGTGGTTTGTGCGCGTATTTTCCAGACCACCGCGTTTACTCGCTTGTAAGACGAGGATTTTGTGACTCTCGTCTCCTGGGTCCTAGTGTCCTCGTCAGGTCACTGCGCCTCACAGGTTTTTTTATTTTATTTTTAGACTTTTTTCGGCCGTGTTGTCATGGCTTACTCTGATTGGCTGGTGAGAATGTGATTGACAGCTGCTGGACCAAGCCCGGTCCCACCCCTTTGTCAAATGTTGGAACCCAATGTGGACCGCGAATCAAAATGTTTGCCCACGCCTGCTTCAGTGTTTTAATTGTGATTACCAATAGTGTCAGAAGGATAATGGATGATTGTAAAAGTCTTGTTTGATCATGTCAGCACTGCTGGAAACTGTTTAGCTGGTTAAAGAAGCTGTAAAACTGACCTTCCTCTCAGCAGCTTGAGAATCTGGAGCGTCACATTTGTGGAGTCAATCAAACGCTCAAAATGGCCAGAAATGGAGAACGTTCATGAAACTCGACAGTCTCTCCTCGTTCTTAGAAACGAAGGCGGTTCCATGCGAGAAATTGCCGAGAAACGGAAGATTTTCACCAAACTTTTGAACGATAGTGTACATATTTCTCCAGCTCCGAGTCTTGAGCGGATCCTTGACACCGTGAGGCGACAGAACTTCTTATTGCAAACAAACCCAACGAATATTCTGCAGGATCGAGTTCAGCTTGGGTTTCGCTCCGCCACTATATCGTCTCCTCACGTTCCTCCGCCCAGAAAAGTGAAGAGCCCACCACCTTCTAGTGATTCTGCAATCAATGGCGGCTCAGAAGGCTTGTTTGTGCGTGCGGATTAAAGATGTCTTTATTGCGAGCTGGTAGCCTGCAGGTCCCGAGCTTCAGACCCACCACGTCCTCCTCACATGCTCCTCGCGCTCACTGAGATCTTCTGTTGAGAGGAAGCAGAAAGCGGCCTGACGGAGGAGAGCACATCATCCTCACCAACACACACTCGTCAAGACGTCAATACACGTTTCATTTGACGTCGATATTCAAATTAGATTTCAAAGCTTGGCCTAGACAGTGAGAAGGTCTAAGCTCGAGTTGGAGGACGGGTCTGTGGGTCTGTGTAGGTTCTTCACGTGCTTGCGTGGATTTCTTCCGGGTTTCCATTTTCCTCCCACGGTCTAAACAGTTATTCTAGAGAACCAAAATCTGGGTGACTATGTTTATACTAGTTGTTTAAAATAGGCTACATTAATGGGTTACTACATTTATAGTAGTCGTTTATAGTATTCTACATTAATAAGTTACTACATTTTTAATAGTTGTTTATAGTATACTAATTTATGGGTTATTACATCTGTAATAGTTGGTTAAATTCTACGTTCTAAGTTTATGGGTTCATAGTTGCATATTATATATTTGTAATATACGACATGTATGAATTACTACATTTATTATAGTTGTATATTATATATTTAAAATATGCTACATTTATGTGATATTTAATTAATAATATTGATTTTTATAATATACTACATTATTGGGTTATTACATTTCTAATGGTAGTTTTGTAATATACGTACTAAATTAGTTGGTTACTTTATACTAGTTGTTTATAATATACTACATTTATGGGTTACTACATTTTTCATAGTTGTTTTATGATATACTACATTTATGGGTTACTACATGTTTCATAGTTGTTTTATAATTATATAAAACATTTTGTAATGGTTTTATAATGGTTGTTAAACAAGTCTTTTCAGTTTTATTCAAAAAACGAGCCTAGCGTGTGATTTAAATCCAGGCTTTTCTTTGTAACTCGAGCGCCGCCATTGCAGAAAGCCCCTGATTACACAGTGAGCGAGCGCTTATTTATAACTGCACTTCCTCTTCCTCCCGAACCGAGCAACACGCGTGACGTCAGAGTTGAGCTTTCATCTGCTGCTGCTCCTCGGTTCAGATCAATGATTGATGTTCTGAGTGTTTAAAGCGGTGTAATGAGTGTGTGTCCTCTTGTCTCTCGGCTCAGTGTGATGCGGTCAGCGCCCTGGAGAAGGAGCACGACTACAGAGAAGAGCATTTCGACTTCATTCAGTCCCACATCAGACGCTTCTGCCTGAAGTGTATCCTACTGTCAAGCCTGTGTGTGTGTGTGTGTGTGTGTGCGTGCAGTGTTCATTTTCTGGATGCAATATTTTCGTCTTCGTCGACAACACTTTCCCTGACGAGATCGAAACGAGCACTTTATAAAAACTCGAAACAAAAAAAAAACGAAACAAAAATGCCTTTCGTGACGACGTCCAATCAAAATCCCAGCTTGTGGAGAAAGGCGGGTGCAAACGTAGAGTGAACCAATCAGAACGCGGAGCCTTTCACGAAGAGCACGGTGAGCTGGTTATAGCGGCGCTAGCTTTTTCAATAACGTCTACGCCCACCAGGAAAAAACGGTCAGATTTATGGATGAATTTCACATTCAACGCCACCTTAAAAAAATTATGAACTATGACTATAAAAAAAACCTGAAGCGTCATCTGCGGATGAAACTCGCCGTGCAACAATTTATTACTTATACATGTGACGCAATTATAATTTATTTTATTTTACTGTGTTTAATTTCCTTGTGAAGGTTTCATTTTTGAGAATACATTTATTTGGATTGAAAGAAAAGTAAAGTTTGAATAAAAATAAGTTTGAGAAAATATTTTTCCAAATAATTAAGATCTTCGTATATATTTTATGTTCATAGGTAACTACGTATTCAGATCTCTTAGACATAGCAACTTTAGTAAACATTTAGAATACATAGCACATATTTTTTCGTTGACTAAATTTATACTGTAATTTAGTCGACTAAAATGTTGTAGTATTTAGTCAATTAAAATTAGAAGATGACTAATTTGGGACTAAAACCAAACTGAGTTTTAGTCAAAATAATGTGACTAAAACTAAATTAAAAATATTTGTCAAAATCGACACGGTGTGTGTGTGTGTGTGTGTGTGTGTGTGTGTATGAACGGAACGCTTCCTTGATCCAGTCCAACAGATGGCGCCGGTTTGATGTACACGTCAGTCAAAGAGGAAAAGAACCTGGACCTTCTGTACAAATACCTGGTGCACAAAATCTACGGCTTCCAGTTCAGCTCGGCGGCGCTGGTGGTGGAGAAGGACGCCGTGTTCATGTGAGCACCGTTTGTTTCTGTTGTATTTCAGCCGCGACAAAAAAAATCGGAACTGTTAATTTTTCTGCAATTGTTAAAAGCAGTAAATTATGGAAGTTGACGAGCTGCTTCTTTTTATAGCCAAAGTTGCTTTTATATGTGTATTACCGTATTTTCCGCCGTATAAGACGCACTTTTTCTTCCCCAAAACTGAGGGTGAAAAGTTGGCGCGTCTTATACGGCGAATGCAGAGATCCGCGGAGCGCGCTCACCGCCATCTGCAATACCGCCATATTACATACGTTTGTTGTCTCGCTTTCTTTCTCGCGCAGAATCTTGTGAAACAATGAAACCATGATTTCCAAAAGAAAACAGACTTGGATATAAATAAAACGAGCAGATTTTCTCGCGCGCGTCTTTAAAACTAAAACAGCCGCTCTTAAAGGGACAGCGCACTAGAAAACGGAGCGTCACGCGTATGTGCGTCGCAGGTGTGATCTATTAATTCAGTCTGTTACACTGCTTTCTGTGTTCGATTAGCAATCTCCGTGCCGTCATTAGAAGTTGTAAGTTACAACTTGTAACTAAACTAATGTGTAATACTGTATTAAGGTGTTTATATACTTATATTAACAATCTAATTCATGAATTATCAGGGTATCCACGGTATTGCAAAATCCATATCGTGGCACATCTCAATACCGCTATATTCACGTTAGTACCGCTATACCGCCCAGCGCTACTCTCACTGTTTACTGACTTTACTGACTGTTCATGTCACATGTTTGGCTTACAATTGTTCTTAAACTGCTGTTAACTTTTATACAGTTGATATAAAATATTTTACTACAGTATTTGGTTCAGAATCTTTTTTTTCTAGATTTTCCTCCTTTAAAATTGGGTGCGTCTTATACGCCGGTGCGTCTTAAAAATACGGTAAATGCGTCTATGTAACGTCTCTCTCACACTCGTAATGTCTGTGCAGACCCTCGGGGTGGGATAATGAAAAGAAGATTGGAATATTGCATGAGAACTTCACCACGGTGAAAGCTGAAGATCACTTTGAGGAGTTCATCACCAAACCCCCCGTACGGAAGGTGAGAGTAATAGGCGTATGAGATGTTCTTCATGTGTCGTCAGCTCAGTAAAACCTTCTTGTTCTCCCTGAAGTTGGTTCATGATAAGGAAATCAGTGCCGAAGACGAGCAGGTCTTCCTCATGAAGCAGCAAGTATGTTTGATCTCTGCAACTTTTCTGTTTTCTGCCACTTAGTTTCACTTATTTTGACGCTTTGACATTTTGTGGTTCTTTGATTTTTGCATTTTCAAACCGTTGTACTGTTTTTTTTTTTTTTTGTACTTAATTTTTTTTAATTATTAATAATTTTATATGAATTGAATTTTTTTTTCATTTTCTTTGATTGTAGAAGCTTATATAAATACACAATTATTTATTTTAAAATGTTAACTTTTGAACCTTAATTTGCTAAAGTATTTTTACTGAATACTTTACTGAATATAATGCAAAAATCTTTACTGGTGACTTAAAAAAATAAAGTTTATATGTTTCATTTTATTTACAATCAATTACTACTACTTTCTTTTTTTTTTAAATTCTTGACAGTTTTACGTTGTGTAACTATTATTTTTCAGTTTTTTCTTAGTTCAATTTTTCTGCTGCACTTCATCAAGTTAAATTGTAATAAAATGCATAGGAAATTCTTATTTTTTTAGAAAAGAAAAAAAATGAATACATTTTTAATTAGTTGTTACAATTTTTCCCTTCATTTTACACTTCAATTTTGTTTAACATTCGTTGTTAGCGAAGCAGGAAATTCGTATTAATTGGAAAAAAATAATAATAGATTTTAATTTAGGTGTTCAAAAATTATTTCCCAATATTTAACGCTTTTATTTTGTTTAACGCAGTCATTGTTAGCGAAGCAGCCGGCCACACCAATACGAGGAACAGTAAGTCCGACTCCACACCATCATCACATTTGGAATTATGCACATTTCATATTTGAAAATAATTGACAGTAATGATGTTTTCTCTGTGTTTTCACGCTTTGTGTAGGAATCTTCTGCCCGGACGTCATCAGCTTCACCACGGCCGACCAGCCGCACCAGTTCCACCAACGTGGCGAGTGTTTCCCCCATGACAGCCGTGAAGAAGCCAGACCCCAACATGAAGGGTGAGAAGAGCGGACGGATGTCTTTTTTCACTTTTCTCATTTCCCCCCCTTCATTTTTGAAGCATCACTTCATTTGATCTTAGACGAAGGGTCTGGTGTTGTCAGCACTTTGGAACACTGCCCCCCTGAGGCCAACAGTGGGAAAAATCACGCCCTGTCATTATATTGTCAGAATAATTTGTGCCTTGTGTAGGGCTGCACGATGTTGAAAAAACATATGACATGCGATATTGCTGTTGAATATTGTGATAACGACATTGCTTGCGATATAACATATTCCCACATAAAAAAACTGATGACTAAAATGATACTAAAATATACAGGCAAAATGTTTTTAATCAAATGTAGCTTAATTTGGGCTATAAACTGTCTAGTAGGAGGCAAATATTAAGACATAAACCTCAGCAGATATATTGATTTATGATCATCATCAAGACTTGCAAAGATAAAACGCATCGCTCTCAAACATTACGTTTTATTCACACGCAGTAGAAACATACAATCATCAAGATCAACATGAGCATCTTTTAAACAAAATGTGTCCCTGCCTTTCCTGCTTTTAAATACTAATAAATAAAGCAAAATATGAAGCAAAGTGTTCAGGCCTTATAACCGCACAATCACCAAGACTGTCTTAAAATGAGCATCTTTTAAACGAAATGTGCTCTTGCCTTGTCTTGTTCTTTTTTTTTTAATAAAATAAATAACACAAAACAGCTTTATGTCGGATATTTTTAAACATATCCAGCCATGTTTGTTTATTGCAAATTAACCACTTTTGCATTGATCTGGTAGGTTGATTCACTTTGCGACATGTTTAACTGTTTGCGATGTGTGTATTGCGCATCCTATTATCACGATATTTTTTCGATAAATCGTGCAGCCCTAACTAGGATATTTATGTTTGTTTCTATTTAATCCTATTCTGTGATTAGAGACGGAATCAGACCACATTTAATTCATCGTTGCCATGTGCAGACTTGACCATTAAAGTTGATTCAGATTCAGATTCATTCCAAATAAACGTCCTCGTCTGTTTTTTTTCACAGGAGCAGTAGCAAATGAAGGCGTCCTGGCCAACTTTTTCAACAGTCTCCTGATTAAAAAGACGGGCGTGCCAGGAAGTCCTGGATCGCCAGGGGCGTCGCCCGCTGCAGGAGTGCCGGGCTCCGCTAAGAAAACGGGTAAATATAGCGTGTTCGTCTCAGCATGAAACCTCATCTAACGTTAACTCGCATGTGTTGTCGTATTCTGTTCGTCATTCCATCCATTTCTTCACTATGGCCTGCGATAATCACTCAAACGTTATATTTCGCCACGCCTTTATTGGGAGATTTTTTTTTTCCCAGAGATCCAAAGCAAATGGTTTTGAGGTACGTTCTGTAAGGCACGGCTGATGTCATGAGACTCCTGGGTCCTAGTGTCCACGTCAGGTCACTGAACGTTACCTGTTAACCCCCGACGTGCTAAAACGGATCGAGCAAAGGAAGCATTTAAATTTATTATTTACGGAGAGTTATGAGCTGTTTAGGTAAGACATGTCCTTTTTTGTTAGGATACGAAAGATAGACGAAAATAAGTGATAATAATAATAATGATAATAATAAAAAAAAGTAAAATAGTAATAACATATGAAATATCACCAACACTAAATCATGTAAATAAAAATTATGTTTGATTTTTTTTTTTTTCTCTCCACTTATTGCACTCATAAAAGCCCATCCAACAAAGCAGATTTTAAAAAGAGTATAATTTCAGAGCTCGGGTCTCAAGAGGTTAAACAAAGATATCTCACTGTTAAAAAACATTTAATATACTGTTATTTTTCTAATCGGGCATCTGAAAGTCTTTGCATGTAAATAACCAGCTTTGGCTTCTTTATTAACCTCAGCTTTTGCTTCCTTTACGTGCCGTGCTTTTGCACTGATCAACGACTTTCGTAACGTCAAAGCCTGTTCACAACACATCTTGAGCGCGAGTGGATTGAACCTCGTGTAGAAAAGCCGAGTGACTTGCAATTCCACTCTAAAGACACCAGATGGCGCTGAGGAACGCTGCAGACATCCGTTCATCGTCTTGTCGTCTAGCGTCAATGTTTTCTAGCGGATAAATAAAAAAAGCACCTGTTTTGTGCGCACCTAGCAAACTCAACGCTGTATTGAAGACCATGACGTAAATATTTTGTCAACGAAATTGTCAACGACTATAAACAACCATATGAAACCTTCCACTTTAAAGAACAAAAACGTTCCCGCTTTTAAGGAACGAAAACACTTTCTTCAACTGATAAAGACTTACAAAAATGCCTTTCATGACGACCTCCAATCATAACCATAGCTTGTGGAGAAAGGCGGGTGTAAACGTAACATGAACCAATCAGGACTCAAAGCAAAAGCGAAACGAAAAGCACGGTGAGCTGATTAGGATAGAGGTGCCAGCTTCTTCAAAAACGTCTTCTCCCACCAGGAAAAAGCGCTCCGACATATGGATTCATTTTACATTCAACGCCACCTTAAAAAACTGTAAAATCTGTTTGTCGTGTGGAGCAACAATCAGGGGCAAAAATACAACACACCTGAGGCGCCATCAGCAGATGAAACTTGTTTTTTTTTCTTTCACCGTGCAACCATTTTTTTACTTCTAAACGTGATGCAATTATGATTAATTTTATTTTACTGTGTTTAATTTCCTCTTTGTTGAGGTTTCATATATGAGAATACATTTATTTGGATGAAAGAAAAGTTTATAAAAAAACAAGAAAAATAAATGTTTTTCCAAATAAGTAAAATCGTTGTATATATTGAAATGTTCATAGGTAACTACGTACACACTTAGAATGTAAACATTTAGAATATACAGCACCTATATTTTTGATATATAAATATACTGTAATTTAGTCGACTAAAATATTGTGGTATTTATTTGACTAAAATTAGACAAAAACTAAAAAAAAACGAACATGACTAAATTGTGACTAAAACAAAACTGAGTTCTAGTCAAAAAACTCAAACGAAATGAAAAACCTCTGTCGAAATGAACGCTAACTCGATTGTTTTTTCGTGGTGGTGTGGCGGTTAACGGGCCTTCACTTCCCAACAGCTCGGGGCTTTTCGAGGAGCGTCGGCATGCCAAAGCAAACCTCCCCAGACGGAAACTACAGGAAATTACTCTCTGTCTTCTTGCTGTGTTGTGTTTTCCAAGGGCAGAAGCCGGGTTTGACTGAGGTCCAGGCGGAACTGGACCGAATGACTCGTAAACCCGACCCCATCCTAATGGCCAATCACAACCCAGCGAGCGAGAACGAGGCTTGAGCAGCATCTGGAGAACTCGAGAGGAGAGAGGAGGCTTTTCATGACCAAACCAGGCCGCGCTTCACAGACACTGCTGGAATCCCCTCAGAGGCGTCCCGTCTGATTGCGTGGGGGGAGGGGCGGATTTTATTTAAATTTTTTTTGGTTTTTTTCGTTTTGTTTTGAGCGTTTTTTTTTTTTTTGTTTTTTTATGTTTGTTTGTTTTCCGTCTGCTGCTTCCTGGTTCGCCCGGGAACCTTTCCCTCCATCCGAGCAGAGGGTGGAGTCTCTAGCTAATGCTAATCGCAGGATATAACACGCTAGCGGTTGCATTCACACGCGTTTATATAATCGAAGGTGAAGCCACTTTTACGTTCTCGACGCTCCTCTTCGCGCGGATATGCAGTCGTGCTAATGCTAATTAGCATCCACTAAGCGCCGGATGATGTAAATAGCGTGGAGCGTTTCCCGTAGCTTTGATTTGATTTTTTTTTATATGCGTATATATAAATAGCGGGTTGATTGATTTTTGGTCCGTTTGATCCGTGGTGGTTTTTTGGAGCGTGTGTAACTCAAGTGCCTGGCGGTTTGCTAAGCTAAGCTGCTCCGAGAAACGATTTGCACTGTCGTCTCGAGGTTCTTTTCTCTCCACTTTTTTTTTTTTTTTTTTTTTTTGTGTGTTGCATTGGTGATGAACTGAGTCCGTCTCTTCTGCCTCCGTAAGGAACTCGCCAACGTCCAGACGCTCCCATCCCACAGTTCCCAGTCTTGTGCCCGCAACAGGAAGTGACGCCTCCGCCTGGTCTTTACTCAGGGTCCGTCTGAGCACAGAACTCGTGCTTTTGAGGTCGCGAGACTAATCACCAGTCGCGATATTGTAACAAATCTGTCGTTTTTTTTGTATCGGGAGCCACTTTGACGAGCCGCCACCTCGTTGCCGGGGAAACGTTTAGATCCGGAACCAAAGATCCACACGTCCCGTTCATCACATCCTCTTCTCACGTCGTCCTCGTTCAAGGGAATAGACCACAAGACCATATAGCAATTAATCACTGTATTTTCTTTTTTTTATTATTATTTCTTGGCGTGAAGGGTCATCACACACTCGTTGTAAAGCTGATGTGACTGAGCTGCTGCCCCTAGTGGTGGACGAGGAAATTATGAATTCCTTCTTTATCTGAATTTGATGATGATTCGCCACGACTGAAATCTGTTTCATTTGTACTTACACATTCCGATAATTCACACGCATCCGCCAAATGGCTTGTCAACTGAACACACACACACACACACACGAGGAGATGTGTGTATTGTTATTGGAACTACCATGTGTGTATATCTGTGTACATACACGTTACACGCACATGCTGTATACTGTATATAATAAAAGTCCAGATTATGCCGGAACAGACTGGACCAGTGCGTCGTAAAGCTGATGGACACTATTTAAGCACTCACTGACCTGGGAGTTATTAGATTGTATCAAACCCAATTATTAGTAATTGACACGGCAGAATGAAATGCAGGTTTGGTGTGTGATGGAGTGTGTTCCTCTCACGTGCACTTACAGCTCGGCTTCTTCAGCCTCTCGCGTCTCACTCTACGGCCTTAGCCTGGTCAACTCGCCATGTGGAGGTTTGCCTTTAATGCAAAACCAACGACAAAAAGTCTTTTTCAGTGTCGGCTTGAAATAAATTCGTACAAAATATGATTCGTTGTTTTTGTTGTTGTTGTTCAGAGACTTCAGAGTTGTCAGAAACTTTTATTGGCAACGAGGAATGGTGTTTGGTCTGACTCCGCCTTTTCCCCGCTTTTTGCAAGTATTAACGGAAGTAGAAGAAAACAATGAAATGAATGAAACATAATTAACTTTTATTTCACATGTAGCCATTGTTGTTATTATTTTGGAAACATGCTTCTCTGACTTATAAACGTGCTTTAGGTTATAACTTGCAATTCAAATCTTTTCATTCAGTTCAACTTTATTTATAAATCAATGGTCGTTGTCAAGTTCAGTGATTTTGGTCACCGACGAAACGTACAGTACAATAATGTGAACAGTAACGATACAAGAGCAATTCAAAATGTACAGAATGAGTTATTGTAATTACTGTACTGTTTTACTATTTTTTTTTTTTTTTATGGTGTCCGTTGTAGCGTGAACCTGTAGGTGGCGGTGCGTTTCTGTGGTTATTACATTGCTTATTACAACGGGAAGACTCCCCCAGTTCATATTAGTTATTGACTGAGCTATTTTATTGACTGAGCTACAGACTGAGCTGAGTTATTGACAATTAGACATAATTCACCACTGTCTCATACTGACACACACACACACACACACACACAATCTTTGTAATATAAACATAGCGTGGTGTTATATGTACGTGAACTGAATCGTTATGTTTTATATATATATATATATGATCACACCAAATAAGACAAGCAGGAGGAGTTTCAAAGTGAAAAAAAGATTTTGAAACTTTTTAAATAAAAAAAATGAAAAAGTTTTATTTTTTTTTTATTAAATAAAACTTGACTAACTTAAACTTATTATAAACGTATAGATTTTTAAATAGTTTTTAATAGTTTTAAAATTTTGAAAACGAGTCAATTTGACCCGAACATAATAGGATGCTTAAATCCCAAACGACGGGCGCGTCAATACTTGTAGTGATCGTAACCGTATTATTTTGTACTAAACAGTCCGTGAGCGCGCGCGCGTGTGTGTGTGGGTGCGTGCGTGCGTGTGTGCGCGCGCTTCCCGCGAACATAAGTACACGAGGACGTACTACGCGCTCCGCTTTCGGTGACATCACTTTGATCGTTGCGCGGGGGGCGGGGCCTCGGGCTCGGCTTCCAGATCCACACACACACCCACCCACAGTAGATGCGGTGTAAAATGGAAGATGCCACGCGAGTCTCCGCGTGTCGCCTGAGCAGAAGCCGAGCTCGCTGTGACGGTCCGAGTGGCGCTGGAGCCATGAGGCGGCTGCTTTAGCCTGTGCGCGGCGCTTTGTTCTTTGTGTCGACGGCTTCCGGCGCGCTTTTCCGGCGGGCTTCGTGTTGTTGTGGATCAGGATGAGGAGCGGCGAGGAGACGGATGGGTTTGATGGCGAGGCCTCCAACACCTCGATGATCTCGGGCGCCACCAGCCCCTACCAGCCGACCACCGAGCCGGTGCTCTCCAGGAACCTGCTGAGATCCTTCAGGTGCGACACGGGCTACCTCAGGTCTCGCTTCGGCGTGTTAAAGGTCGTCGAGGTGGTAAGTTCTCGTGTGTGTGTGTGTGTGTGTGTGTGTGTGAGAGAGAGAGAGAGTGAGGTAAAGTCAGTTGTCCTGTCAACAAACTCAGTCCAGGTCCAGAGGTGTAAAGAGTACCAGATAGCCATACTTGAGTAAAAGTACAGAAACGTACTGTAAAAGTTACTCCAATACAAGTAAAAAGTCACCACTGTGAAAAAGATTTGAGTCAAAGTAGCAAAGTATCGAATTTTAAAATAACTTGAGTATTTTGCTCACACTAAATTAAATCTAAACAAAGTAATGTGAAAAAGCTCAACAAGGAGAATTTATTTTTCTAATACAGAAACGAAATTTAACCGTGTTTCAATAATGGTAAAACTAATTAAATAAAGAACAAAAAGTCAGTCTCAGTCAAACTCAAATGTGCAAAATAAATAAAACACACGTTCATGTGGTTTCTAATTCACAATTCCAGAACCTTCACCAGTCTACAGATGGCAAAATCACCTCGTTCGCACAAGAAATTAACCGCGGGAGAAATCGATTATGGTTTGTCGCGCACAATCACGATGTAATGAGTAACTGTAGCTGTCAATTCAAATGTAGTGGAGTGAAAAGTACAGTTACTCAATCACAAATGCAGTGGAGTAGAGAGTAAAAGTTGCTTATGTTTTTGATACTACAAGTACGGAGTAGCCAGAAACATACTTAAGTAACAAAGTACATTTAATCAAGTACTTTACATTTCTGTCCAGGTCCCACTGAGACGATCAAATCTGAAGATATGTTCAAATCATGTGTGCTTTGTGGTTCTGAGCAGAGGTGTAACGTGTGTAAACTTCAGTGTAAAAATTACTCCACTAGTCACCAATTACAAGAAGACTTGAGTGAAGGTCATAAAGTGTCCAATTTTACCTCAGGTCTTTTTTACACGTAACAAAATTAGGCTAAAAAACAGCAAGAAATGTGAAAAACAAGAAACTCTCTGTAAGGTTTCCTAATGTTGAGATGAAATGAAACCTCGCAGTGTTTCAAAATGACAGGAGAAAAAAAAATGCTACTTTCGCGTGAAACGGCGTCCAGTACCTTCAGCATCCTGCAGATGGCGACACCACCTTATCACCCAAAAAATTAACCGCGGTAGAACAATATGCCGACCAGTGTCCATTCAAATAATAGTGGAGTAAAAAGACATACTCAATCACAAATGTTGTCAAGTAGAGAGTAAAAGTTGCTGATATTATGGATACTCGCAGTACAAGTACAAAGTAGCCAAAAATACTAAAGTAGCACATTTACTCCACTGGTTCTGAGACGGTCTGTGCAAAGTGGGTCATCTTTGGTGAGGTCTGTGCAGATGTTCACACTGGATCTAATTCCCACTCGGCTCAGATTATTTGCCCATCCAAGGGCAGATTTCTCCTCTTTTCTCATTTGAAATCAGAACTATTTCCTGTTGGGTGCGTGCCGAGGCATCAGAAATCTCTGGAATGTTGCCTTCAGCACGGTCAGATTCAAACATTTGGCCATAAAAGTGATTGAAAGTGCTCACTTAATGCGATGGGACGACTCCGATACGAACATGAGGGTGAAGACGAAGACTTTCTGTGTTTGCATGCTCAGCAGAAATCACATTCGACCTCCAGTGATGCTTAGAATCCACACGAGCGGTGGAAAGGGCAGAGATTCAGGAAGTTGTTAGGCCAAACAAGGTCTCGAGCTCCATGAAACCATTTTGTTGAGCATTAATTCACGTGTCAGTGGATCTTCTCAGTCGTCCAGGAGATGCTGGAGTCAACCTGGATTATTTCTTCTTCGTAGAAACTTCACAGTCTTCAGGCTGAGTAGCTCTCATGGTTTTGTGGTGAAATGATATCTGGACAGAAGAGTCAAGTTCTCCTTCAAACTGAAGCAACCAGCAAGAGCTTGATTGAGCAGTAGAGATCTGTGATTGATTACTCATGTCCGTACAGAATGAAACAGTTAATAATAATTGAGCCGCAATGCTACATTATAAGAAAAGCTGCCAAGGTGTTTATTAATGCGGAACTCGTTTGCTGCCACACACAATCCTTTTCTCTGTGATTGACTGGTCGTGTCTAGCACAGATTGTGATACCTATGAAACGCCGTTGAGTAATTGGTCAATGTTCACACTTGTCGTACAAATCCAGCTTAAAGCCGTTTGTTCAGATGACATAACATTTTCTTGCATGTGTTTTTATTTTTTTTCGGACATATTTTATTTTTAGAATGATTATGCACACGTAAGTTCCTTAAATCTGTCCTAAAACACATAGGACAATTTTTATAATGTAGAGACGATTATTGATTGTGCGCCCCATTGTCGGAGAAATATCGTATTTTGAAAATATGGCAAAATTTCGCGATACGTTTTTTCAAAGATCTCCACTTCGGCGGCATTGTCAGTTTATGCTGGAAACGTTTTTTTTTTCTCGCTAGAAACGACGCTCACGTGACGTCTTTTTAAACGTTTAATTCGAGTTGCTTGGATGATTACCAAACCAGCAGGGCGAGTTTCCCGAGACGGAGGTCAGGCGTGTCACAGGAGGCGGAAACAAACGCAGAAGAACCGGCTTCTGTCACACGCCGGAGATGTTTACACCAGTGAAGGTCAAAGCTCTCCACGGTGACCTGACTTTCAAGCAACTGGGTTTGAACTGGGAGATGGATTCATGAAGTTTCAAACCGTGGTACCAACATCTCAGGGTGTTTCGAGTCTCCTGCGTTTGTCCGCAGGAACTGAGGCTGGAATCTTCTTGTCACGTGATCTCAGGTCTTCAGCTCGTTTTCGGGACGACTCGCCGATCATTTACTCAAGACCCCTGAGGGACCAGGAGGAGCCGTTCTTTATTTTCATCCCTTTCAACTCCAGCCTTTTTTTTCCTTTTCGTTTGAACATCTGCAGATGTGATTTTTCTTGGCGAAATCTCATTCTATCAGCGAAACGCACGGTTCCAGAACCCGAGACCCAGACAAATAATCAGAGGGCTGTTGTTTACGCGGCGAGAAGCTCAGCTCTGGTCTGAAGAGACACCATCTTAAACACACTGCCATTCCTCTACTTTTTTTCCAATTTGTTCTTCTCGTTCCCATTCTCTCCAAATATCCTGAAATGTGGATGGACACGTCGTCTCCTGGAGAAAGACGAGACGTGTTTGTTCATCGAAAGTTCTTTTCTTCATAATCTGGGTCACTGACGCGCCTAGTGCTGTAAAGCCACGCCCCCTTCTCTGACCA
The DNA here is from genome assembly GCA_017309775.1 of Paedocypris sp. Pulau Singkep. Classification (NCBI taxonomy): domain Eukaryota; kingdom Metazoa; phylum Chordata; class Actinopteri; order Cypriniformes; genus Paedocypris; species Paedocypris sp. Pulau Singkep. The sequence continues at coordinate 1,766,650 of MU204353.1, forward strand.
CACCCCCCGGCCCAGCCCTCCTTTTCGCCCATGAATCTCTTTAAACAAACGTAAGACGTCAGACCTCGGTGTTTGCTTTAGATTTACACTGCGCTACTGTGTGAAGGAGCCGTAAAACTCCATCAGCAGGTTCGGTTTCAGCCCCGCGGAAGAAGAACGGTGACATTTTAACCGAAATACGAGAGGATGAAGTCAACTGATCACCGTGGTGATTTACACTGGCGTTATGTGGCGTTTTCATTTGCGTCCTCTCTCCTCCGTGTCAGGAGAAACGCGGTTCTTTCCATGCGCCTCTTGTTAGGAGAGTGTGATTTATTGCGAGTGTGATGGGCTTAGCAGATGCTTTGCTGTGGAGCTTATGTAATGAGCGTCTGTAACTGAGGAGCTGGGGAGTGAGGAGGCGAGGAAGGCTCATTTCCTCTCGGGCCTGTGGAGCTCACGCCAAGCTGTCCTTCCTCTCGCTCGCACGGCCTTCAGGGAAGATCTCAGCCTTGAGGAGTTCTGAGCATTTTCACAGTTTTAACCGTCTCAAAGCGCACGTGTGAATATGTAAGAGAAGTGTTGCTTTTTATTTATTTGATCGTCTGGTTGTTGGTGTGGCTATGATTATCACAAAGAGCAGTGAGCAAGCACATATGCGACAGTGGCCAGGTAAAAAACCCTGTGGAGAACCCGGCTCATTGGTGCCAGTCTCCTCTGGCATTCTAACACTACACAAGCAGTGCGTTGGTTGTTCCACGTCGTTTTAATGATGGTTCTGGAAGATGTTTCCCCTCAGTGGAGAAAGAGGCGGCTCCATTTCTCCATGTAAATGGCGTCATCAGGTCTACAGAGCTCCAGGAGGCATCAGAGAGAAGATCAACCCGGAGCTCCTAGGAGATTCCTGTCGTACGGCACTCGGCGCTCAGGAGAGGAGTGAAAACACGGAAGAAACACAGCAATTAGAAAAACTTGAAGTACCATAATTAACGATTTTGACAGTTTTAGGAGGTGCAGGTGTGATTCGGTCCCGAGCACTAAACTAGGCAGCCTTTCTATACCATTACCCGTATTTTCTGGACTATAAGCCGCTACTTTTTTCATAGGTTTTGAACCGTGCGGCTATTCTGCAGATATTTTGATATCGAAGATAAATACGGTACTGTTTATTTTCTCTTCTCTTATCCCATTTTAATCAGCAAAGTTGCTGACGTGTTAAAATGCAGGTTAGGAAAGGATCTATTTACAATTCAAAATCGTTCATAGAGCGGATGCGGCTTATATACAGGTGCGGCTTATAGTCCAGAAAATAGGGTAAATACATTTTTTTCTGTAAGTTATTATAACAGGTCAGTATATGCTTCAGTGAAGAGATGCGTCTTCAGTCTTAAAATTCACGAGTTTGCGCACTCTTTTATGCAAAGCTTCAACGGCTGTGTCAAAAGAGGAAATGCTGAGCGTCTCGCCACGACGGTAAATCATCTCTGTTAAACATTTGCCTCAACTGAAACTGAAAAAAAGCAGGAAGTGGATCCTGTGAATGGACCCTGCCGAGGTTTTTCACCGTCGCCCGAAGACCGAAAACCAGCCGAAAAACAACCCAGTGTCCAACACAAGTCAAACACAAGTCTTCAGCTGTAGCCCACGGGCGAATGCACGGGCACAATGGGACGGCGCTGCTCACAAACGCTCTATTGTCTTCCACTCTGAGAACCTTCTGATCCGCGTCTTGGCAAATTGGGTCATTGCGTGGTTTAATAAGAGATTACCTTGGTCTGCGAGTCTTGTTGAGAGAATGAGAAATATGCGAGGGTCAGTGGAAAGGTCAACCAACCCAGAGCGGAGATCTGCAGCGCGGTGGGTTATTGGATCAAACGTCCCAAGCGAAGAACTTTATTAGAAGGCTTACGAATGTATTTCGATGGATCGGGATCCGTCATGTCGCCATTTTCTCTCATCGTTTTTGGACACATTAGATGGAATTTTGTTGTAAGCGAATACCGTATTTGCGCAATTATAAGCACCGTGTTTTTTTTTTCCCAACTTCAGACGCTCAAAAACTTGGGCATGCTCATATACGCAGATTTCAAATATGCGCAAAAATTAAAGCGGCCATTTTTCACGTCACGAATAAATAGAATTACGTCGTTTTTAGTTTTTTAGGGGCTGATATCAATATTGGATCATCCCTAATAACATTTTCCTGAAAAACTAAATTAAATAAACCTTATTCACGCAGCGACACTCAACAGTGGCTAAATAACACCAGAACAAATAAGAACAAAATATTTTAAATGTAAAAGTATGGGGGTAAAAAAGCAGAATACGCCCGTACAGTATATGGTCATAGCAGGTGGAGTCATAGCACCCCCTACTGGAGATGTGCTCTACTACATTTAGAAATAATATTTATCATTCTATTTTTCTATTCATTATTTACATAGAAGAGTCACAAATTAAGATTTTTAAAAGAAGTCAAAGAAATACTGTTGAGAGAAATATTGTTTTCTCAAAATGGAATTTTTATTTCGTTCCTGAACATGGAGTAATGGGGGGCGGTGCTTATATTAGTGTAAATACAGTAATCTCGGGGTCTGGCCGAGTAACCGGAATCTAATTCGGAGCGGTGCGGAGGCGTCCGGCTCGGGCCTGTTGGACATGCTGGAATGTTCTGTGGCTTTGGAACGGTTCTTCTTGGGTTTAAGCAGCACAACACGGGGGTTTTCAGACAATCAGGAGTGCGAAACGCCTAAACAGCTCGTCTCGGAACTCTTCCTGCTGTGGTCTGCTGATGAATGTGACGGGGAAGAAGTCTCGCTGATTCATGAAAGTTGATTCAGAACTCAAATCGTTTGCGAAAAGGCAGCAGTGATTTCTCGACTATAATGACTTGATTGTCTGAGCTTGTCCCTGCACTACATTACCCACAATTCTCATATTTTTTGATTGAGACTGACTTTTTGTTCTTATCTATTTAGCTTATTTATTTGTTCTTACTTGTTAATTTTATATAATTTAACACTTTTGAAACATTGAAGTGTTACATTTTGTAAAAACAAGCTCATAAATAAAGAGTTTGTTTTTCATATTTTTGGTGTTTTTTTTTTTTTTTTGCCTAAATCCAGTATGAGTAAAATACTTAAGTTCTTTTAGAATAGGATACTTTGATACTTTGACTCAAGTCTTTTTTAAGCTGGTGACTTGTTACTTGTAATGGAGTAGTTTTTACTGCGAGTGTTATTGAGTTTTAGTGGCCACCCAAACCTACCCAAAGTTTTTGACTAATCCAGCAGAGATTCTGGGAGATTATAATCCCGTCTGATGTTCCGGCAGGTTCTGTCTCTCATGGCCTTCATCTGCATCGAGACGGTGATGATGTGCTCGCCGTGCGCCGGCGTCTACCTCTTCGAGTTTGTCAGCTGCAGCGCGTTTGTGGTGACGGGCGCCTTGCTGCTCATCTTCAGCCTGAACCTGCACACCAGAGTTCCTCACATCAACTGGAGCCTGACGGTGCGTCTCCGTGTCCGCCTCACGTGTGTCTGGGATGGGTTTGTGGGGACGTTAGATGGAACGGTGACCGGCACACACACGCACACAAACACGCACACACAAAGTGGCTGTTCCGGCAAATTAATTTCCTCACTGTGGGATCGACAAAGTTTTTTTTATATTCATTTATTCATTCGTTCACTCAAAAGAAAAGAAAAAAAGAAATGCTCGCTGAACAGATTCGGAAATCTTCTGGAGTGTTTTATTAAAAGAGTTGAAAAGGGGCGTGGTCAGGCTGTTGTCTTGCATTTTATCGTCTCCCAGTTTATTTTTCATGTGGAGTTTGTACGTTTGTATGTCTGTGCGTATAATCACCCTGCTCTCTAAATATAAGACCTAGAGGAATATTCAATTCTGTTGAAATATAAGACCTACCCTGAAAATAAGACCCAGTGGAATATTAGGTTCCTTTGAAATATAAGACCTACCCTGACAAAGACCCAGTGGAATATTTAGTTCCTTTGAAATATAAGGCTTTAATCGCTAATCAGATTAGTGCCAACAATGTCAAACGTAAATTTCTAAGAAACAAATTTAACATTAACTTTAGGTTTCGCTTCTGGACTTGGGCCGCCACCACGTGTAACTTGTGCCAAAAGTCCAAACGCAAAAATGTGAAAGCGCACCAAAAAAGTGTGAAACGAAAGAAAAAGGTTTAGAAAAAAAGTTTTGGACCAAATTGGGAAGATTGCAAAAAAAAAAAAACCCAATAGTTTTTCAATTGTTGATGTTTTTGGCACTAATCTTATTCCATAGACCCGAAGATAAACCCAGATTTTAAAACGGAAGTCGTAACCAGATTTGGGATCTTCTTCCTTGCATTGGCGCAATCAAGAAATGGCACAAATTATCATCAATGTTCACAAACTGTAGGAGACAACAGACGAATTACATTTTAGAACAAACAACGCTCGTGGCTTGGATCGTAAGCGTGAACTTGAGTCAAACGATTTATGTTGAACTTTTTACAAATTATTGTTTTAAGTGAGTGAATGTTAATTCTTTAACAATGTTCGGTTCTTATTTACGGTACAGTATATTTTTATTAGCACTTCCCAGACCAAATTAATTGCGATTAATCACTAATCCTAATGAGCACATCAGGTCCTATTCATGGCATGTTGCCAAACCAAAAGGAAAAAAAAAATCAACCGTGATTAATGGCGTTAAAAGTAATCGACGCCATTAAGCACTTAAAATTAATTACGCGTGTTGACGCGTTAACTTTGACAGCACGACGTTTTATACAATTCGTCAAGCGCCATTGGATCATTCCAGTAACCTAAGCAATATTTATTCACACAAATTGTTTGTGACATTAGAGTAAAGATTTATTTGCTTTTGGGGTGCGGATGGGTTAAATGGAGAGAAAAAATTTCCCCACTGAGATACTAATAAAGGTTCCAAAAAAAAAAAAAAAAAAAAAACTCCACACGCGGTCTGTCCTGCAGCTTGGGTCTCGACCTCGGTTCCTGCGTCACCCGGCGGAGTTCCTGGCGTCTGGTTTCTTCAGGGAATGTTGTTTGTGGAAGCCGTGTGAGGCGTTCTCGTGGTGGATTATTTTAGCTCGATCCAACTGGAGAAAGCAGCAGTTCTGGAGCTGGGAATGGAAAGCCACGGTGGTCCCGCTGCCCACTGCTCCCATTAAAGCCGCTTGGCTAACACGACGGGCTGCTCGCGGGCAGCAGATCCACTGAAAGATTAATAAGACCCGCTTCTCTTTGTTTCTCTGCCCACACACACACACACACACACACACACACCGAGCGCAGCATAATTGGACTATAGTGGCGTGTATCTATAACACGGCTCGGAATGGAAAAGAAACCTCCATAAATTTTAATTTCCAGTGCACGCGCAGAAATGTCTGGGCATCTTGGATCCAGCCTGGACTGTCACGTCGCATGACGGCAAACTCCAGAATTCACGCGTAAACTCACAGTGGTCCAGCCTCAGGATTCTGGTTTTTTTTTTTTTTTTTTTGGTAAAATGAAAATCACAATTTTTTTTTTGCTTAGAATGAAGATCACGAGTCTTTTCACAAGTCTTTTGGGATGATGTATTTTTAATATTCAACCCTGAAAACCAGGTTGTCAAGCAGCAATATAATAACACATATTACTTATAGTACTTTACATTTAAATAAATTGAATGAAAAATATAATGTAATGTAATAAAGAAAAAAAATCACCATTAAACTTAAAAATAAACATTCCAAGTTACAGTATTATTTACAGTTGACTGACTAGCTCTGTTTAAAAGCACTTTTGAAATACTTCAAGGATTATTTTGTAGGCGTGACTAATAATTTTGTCCTCGACTGTAGATGTTTGCTGTGTGTTGTTTGTCGTCTTCTGGTTTGAAACCGCAGTAAACACACACACACACACACACACACTTCAGAATAAAATCCTTTTTTTAGCTAGTAACATGTCGGAGTTGATGTCAGACTTCCGTTGTGTTTAATCACTCGTTCTCCCAGTTTATTTTTTTTTTAAACTTGACTGCAGCCTGACTCGTTCTAGTGCAGGTAATTAGCGCTCGTAATCGATGCCGCGCAAAACCGCTAGGATAATACGATATTTAAACGATCACAAGTTCTGACAGAAACCGCTGTTCGTAGATCAGAGAGTTTGGCAGAATCGTATAAATACTGGATTAAAATCGTGATGGGGCATAATCGAAATCGAAGATATTTATCTGGAAAACAATAGTTAAACAACAGTGAAATTCACAGAAAACAATAGTTAAACAACAGGTGAACAGAAAATTCCCTCAGAATTTCATTTTTTCAGAAATGTTTTTTTTTTTGTTCATTCCCATACAATATGTATTTTATTGAAGTCCATTTCTGCCATTAGGAGATCAAATGTTTTATTTTTATTACCTAATTTTCAGATATAAACTGAGATTTGTGACTAGTTAGTGTGACAGGCGCATGTGTACATCCGTTTCGCTTCACAGCCACCTCGGCCTGTTGCTCGTGCTGGGCTCTGATTGGCCGGTTGTGTGCCAGGCTCGGGGTGGGCGGGGGGACGTTTTCCCAGAGCGGTGGCTCAGTAGAATGGTGCCATTCAGATCACGCTGGCACTGTTGTATCTGTTCACACACACACACACACACACACACACAAAAGAAACGCTCGCTGAACAGACTCAGAAATGTTCTGGAGTGTTAAATTAAAATGGTTTAAAAGGGCGTGGTCAGACTGTCGTCTCACAGCAGGGTTCCGAGGACTGGTCAGGCTTTATGTGGAGTTTGTACGTCTGTGTGGGTTTTCCATACATTCGCCCTGCCCTGAAATATAAGACCTGCCCTGAAAATAAGACCTAGTGGAATTTTCTGTTCTCTTGAAATATAAGACCTACCCCGACAATAAGACATAGAAGATCAGTTAGGTCCTTTGAAATATTAAACATATCCCGAAATTAAGACCTAGCAGAATATTGAGTCACTTTGAAATATAAGACCTACCCTGAAAATAAGACCTAGCGAAATATTTAGTTATTTTGAAATCTAAGACCTACCCTGAAAATAAGACCTAGCAGGAATGTTCTGTTCTGTTGAAATACAAGACCTCATTTAGTTCTTCTGAAATCTACAACTGACAATAACCCAGCGGATTACGTATTCACTCTGAAGTAAGACATATCCTGATAGTAAGACCTAGAGAACAAATGTTTTTCTTACTAGCTGTCTCAAAGAAAGATCTTCATCAGAGGTTTATTCTCCTGCCGGGCCTCGTTCACCTGCAAAACACGACAAACCACTGAATGTCTCACTGAGATTTAGTCGAGAAGAATTAGGATGGTTTGTGAGAGCAAGAGCCCTGTGTTCTTGGCTCGGCTCTGTGAGGGCATCATGTGAGGTGTGTGTGTGTGTGTGTGTGTGTGTGTGTGTGTGTGTGTGTGTGTGTGTGTGTGGTCACGCTGGAGCGCTTATGTCCGAGGATGACGGACCTTTAAGCATAAGTCATTCACTGGAGATCATCTTCTAAACGTGCCTTACACATTCAAGAACTTCTGATAAAAAATCTAAAGAAACCTGTACAATTTGTTACAAATTAATAGTCTCCGATAATTTTCAAATAAACAGTACGAAATAATGTCCCGCACACAGTTTAGTGTTTATACGTCAAGTTCACCATAACCGGATGGTGCGATTTAGCTGGATTTATTTTTACTTTTTTTATTTTTTTACATCGATGACAACACGGAAATAAAAACTAACCGGAGTTAAATTATAGTAACGCAGCTAGTTTTTAAAAAGTAACAAGTAGAAAGTACATATTTGCTTTTTTAAAAAAGTAGAAGTAAAAAGTAAGCGGGGTAAAACAATTACTCGAGTAGAATTTTGGCTTATTTATACTTTACTAAAGTAACAAAGTAATTTAACTTTGTTACTTGACACTTCTGCTCATCTGTGTGTCGGCCGCTGAAGAATCTGACACTTTAACTCCGTGTCGAGCTTTTAAAGTGACACAGACTCTCAGAATGTTACTTTGTGTCTAAAGCTGCGAGAGGTTTTATGACATTATATATCATTTCAGCTGAAACCAGTGTCGCGTAAAACACCGTTTCACCTTTCATCCTGCCGACCTCGTGAGACTGAAACTTTAGCCGCTATATTCTCACGGGAACAGTGTGTGTGTGTGTGTGTGTGTGTGTGTGTGTGTGTGTGTGTGTGTGCGCACTGGACGCTCATAGGTTAACTGATGTGTTACAAATAAACCGGTATTGTTAATTTAGCACTGTAATGTCATTTCATCACCGCATCAAAACACACACACACACCTAAACACATGGAAACTTTCAATCCTGCTCTTATTTTACTTCTATAGTAAAAATCAGGAAAAATCCGGGTTCCTACTGGTCCTTGAAAATGCTCGAATTTTAAATACAGTGCTTGAAAATGCTCGAATTTTAATTATACAGTGGAATCCGGATATAATGCCGGACCCGGACGGAGGCGGAGTTAAAACATTTGAACTCAAACTATTTCCTCTGTATTGTCAATGCACATAAAAATTAATGCATTAACGCAGCGGTCTCCAATCTTTTTGTCGTCACGGTCCGGTCGACGTTTGATCATTTTACCATGGCCTGTTTTAGTATTTAACATATAATAGTATTTATTTGTATTTAAACATGCATTAAAAAAACAGTTATACCTTATAAAGGACGGATATAAAGTGATTTAACATTTTCACTCACTGGAACAGCGTTTCATTTTATATCAAAAAAAAAAATCTAATTGCTTTTTGTTTTAAAACGTCAGACTTTTTTTGTGAAACTTGATTATATTTCCTCGTTTATACTTTGAACAAGGAACGTTCTACTACTGATTTACTAGGAGATTTCTGTAGAACTTATTAACTTAGAAACTAGCTAAAACATGACGTTTTATTGAGCATTGCATTTAGAGAAAACGTTCCCTAAATGTTTTAATTTGGATTTAGGCTCAGCTTTAAATCTAGATATTACCAAAACCCCATGGAGCTCTGAAAAACTTCAACATGGACCTTAAAAAGTGTTTGAATTTGAGCTTTCATCGAGTGTAGGAACCCTGTTAAATGGCTTTTCCGGTTGGTTTAACTTTGACAGGTGTTTTGTCTGACTCTTCCTCCTCCTCTTCTTCCTCTCCTGCAGGACCTGATCAACACGGCCATCAGCACCTTGTTCTTCTTCTTGGTGTCGGTGGTCCTGGCGGCTCTCAACCACCGCAGCGGAGCCGAGGTCTCAGCCGTGGTACGGATCTCCTGTGGCGCCCCCTGGTGGTCACAGTCCGTGTCTGCTCTTTACAAAATATTAAAATTAATGTAAATACATTAATATAAAATGAAGAGTGGCAGGATTTCCTCATCAAACACGAGGCCATCTAGAGTTTTACACCATTCATTTATTTACTTTGTTGATTTTAATCGTCGTCCGGGTGTCCGAGGTCAAGTCATCTTCACTTCTAAAGCAATTTAAAAAACAGACGAACTGACCAAAATGCTTAGCAGTTTAAACATGACAACAGTAAAAACTAAAAGGCACTCACAATCAAATTAATACAAAGTCGAAAACAGTAAAATTGCAAGACACTGTTTGTGTTACTACACAACTTTCCTCGAACCTTTAATCTCACACACACATATAGGCTAGTGTCGTATTAGCTCGGTTTATTATTATTATTAATAGTTTTCTGTGTATTTAGTGTCATCGCTGCTCTTTGGTTACATGGTTTTACAATAGTTTTGTCACAAACATGTTTCACGCGGAAAAACTGGAATATAAAAAAATACCGCTTAATATGTTACATTTGTACACAAGTTAATACAGATTGTTGCAAAAGTGCACCAATTCACTCGCGTGCCACAGATTCTCTCAGTTTGATCGTCTTGAAAAAAACAAGACCATAATTTAAGTTCAACGTTTAATTTACTGTATTTTTAAAGTGAAAAATCACAGTTGTGATTGTAATTTAAGGGAAAGAGAGAATTTTTTTTTTTTTTTTTTTCTATTATATATACATTATATTATATATGTTGGCATGAAACTTATAAACGTGTCATTTAAAGGCCTGGTTAAAGATATCAGATTAAAATGTCTGACAGCAGACGGCTCTGCGCATCATCACGTTCACATCATCATCACGTCTCTGTCTCCAGGTCCTGGGCTTCCTGGTGACGGGCGTCTTCTCGCTGAACTGCTTCCTGTCGGTGCGGCGATGGCGTCTGGGGGACGGCCCCCCGCAGACCAGCGACTACACCCGCGCGCGCACCGCCTCACGGGGAGAGGTGGAGTCGAGGCCCGAGCTCCAGTAAGAGCAGGCGAGAGGCGTGGCACAGGTGAAGCTCCGCCCACACGCCTGCATTCCGCTCACAGTTTGCACTTCCTGACACGCCGGCTGTAAGTGCTGAGCAGACGCGTCTCTCTAGAAGCTTCCGCATCCTGTTCCTGTCGTAAAGCTCAGCCAGCAGCTGCTTTCCATCACTGCCGACGATGTTCCTTAAAGCCGCGTCCCAGTGTGTATTTATTTTCCATTTGATGAATGATTATCGCCATTTCACCAGATAAAACACTCGCCTGTGGAACACTAGAGAATCTGTGTGCGTGCGTGTGCGTGTGTGTGTGTGTGTGTGCGCGCTTCTGGTCGACTGAGAGTTTTTAAACCTTTAAACGTTTCTTTCCCAAGTAAAACGTCGAAGCCCTCAATCTTCTTTTCCTTTACTCCTTTCTTTTTTATTTTCTAATAATTTTTTTTTTTAATTTCGTTATTTTTTAATAACGCTTTATTTTTGTTTCCATTCTTCTCTCTCCGGTAATTTTCCCTCTGTCGCCCTTTTTCTTCCTTTATTCTACCCTCCCTCCTCCTCTTCTTTACTCTTTTTACTTTTCCTCGCTTATTCTTTTGCTCACCGCTTCTCCTCCCTTTTCACTCTTCTTTTTAAATCATAGTTGTCAACTCCATTTTACCCCTTTTTTGTATTTTTCAATTCATCAGCTTTCTCTTGTCATCTCCCTTTCTTTGTCTTTCACTCCCTTTCTCTTCCCTCTTCCTTTTCACTCTATTTTTCCTTTTCGCCATCTCCTCTCTTTTACTCTCCCCCTTTTTTAACTCATTTTCTCACTCACCAACCCTCCTCTCTTCCCTCGTATCTTTCATTTTCTCCCTTCTTTCATCTGTTCTATCATCCTCCTCTCCGATAATTTTCTCTGTGTCGACCTTTTACTCACTTTACTCTTCCCTATCTCCTCTTGTTCACTCTCTTTTTGACTTTTTCCTCCCTTAATCTTTTGCTCACCGCTTCACCTCCTTTTTCACTCCTCTTTTTAGATTATAGTTGTCAACTCCGTTTTTTTTCCCTGTTTCACTCTTTTCTCACATCTTTCAATTTATCAGCTTTTATCTCCATCTCTTTCTTTGTCTTTCACTCCTTTTCTCTTCCCTCTTTTTCACTATTTCCCCCTTTTCTCCATCTCAACTCTCTTACTCACTCCCTTTTTTTAGACTCACTCTCACTCTCCAACCCTCCTCTTCCTTCCCTTTTCACTATTTTTTCTTCTTCTCCATCTCAACTCTTTTACTCACTCCCTTTTTTTACACATTCTCTCACACTCCATCCCTCCTCTCCCTGATCTTTCGTTGTCTTTCCTTTCTTTTATTCTATCATCCTCCCCTCTCTCTCTCCTATACGGGCCTGTGATACAGTACGATGGACCAGAGATTCTCATTATGAAGTTTTAAAGGTGTATATTGATGAAGGGTTTGGACACTAACACACACACACTCGAGCTTTTCTGACGGTGCCTTCCGTTCCACTATGTTCTGGTCGTTTGTGACACGCGTGAGCAACGTTCCGGACGCTGCGGGATGGAACAGGACAATCATAATCTCCATGTCTCGTGTCGGCGTGAAGCTCGTACCAGGACGATGGTGATGATGAAGATGAAGCTACAGTGACATGCTGAGCGACTTCTTGTTGTTTGTTGTTTTTGTACAAGTATGTTTTGCTTATTTCAAATAACGGATAAGAGTGTTTTGTATTTATAGACTTCAACATTTGTGCATCTCGTGGTTTTATAATAAAACTATTTCAGTGCTTTCCGAGCGCTAACGGTGTGTCCGGACGACGTGTGTTATTACTGCTAAATAAAGGCACAAAAGCAACGTGAGTTTCTGTCCTTTAATGTTGAGAACATGTGACTGTGGCCAGCCAATCACCTGACCTCACGCGTGACCTCGGCACATTCTTCTGAACACAAGGTCATGGAAGGTCAATTATAATGGCGGTAATTGGTAAACACAGAGGCGGCGATGTGACGCATGTAAACATCATTTCACCGTGACATCACAGAGTAACTCCGCCCCCAAAATGATCTCACGGTTTTCACGTGAAGCAATTGATGAGATTTTGCTTTGCGCATTAGGCAAACTATTTTCTTGTAATTTTGTGTGTGTGTGTGTGTGTGTGTGTGTGCGTGTGTGTGTGTGTAAGGCACTTGGGCTAAACCAGTTACAAAAGTAAAAAAAAAAGTAAAAAAAAAAAAAAAGCTAAGCTCCGCCTCCAACTCGAAACCCCGCCCCCAGCATCTCGAGTGGGTAAGTTTGCATGTGATTTTTCCTTGTTTGATGTTCTTTAAACATGTGGCGGCTTTTTAACAGTTTGAGCAGATTGACGGTGATTTAGTTATTTTCAATGGTTATTTTCAAAATTCATTCGAAGCGTGACGAAAAAATGAGATACGAACTCCTGCACGTAAACAATTAAAACGCGTATCTTGCAGAAACGCTGCACGTGGAAAAATTCGTAAATCGTCTGGAAAAAAATCACATCGCAGGGAAACTTTGGAAAATCAAGGAAGCGCGTGAACACTAAAGCGTTTTCCTTGCTCGGATTGTAATTTATGTGATACATGATGAGACTTTTATTATGATCCTCATGTCTTCTACATGGTTTAGGATACGATTCCAAAGTCTTGGAATGCGTCTGTCGGTCTGCGTACCGGTGTCTTACTCCGAGTCCGAGCCGGAATCATCTGTGAAGGGAAGAATTCAGATTAAACAGGTGATGATGCAACCGTGTGGGAGGAGCTGAAAGCTGCTGGCCAATGAGGACAGGCCTGTAATCATGGCAACAAAGTTAATACCAGGCGTCAGTGGGGTTTTTGTTGCTGTGATTATAGAACTTTGGAAAATTGTCTGAGACGGAACCCTAGGCGGAAAGTTCTTGACCATAGACAACAAGGAAAAAGAGGAAGATAAACGAGGAAACTAGAGAACGAGGCCAAAAAAAAAGAGAAACATTCAGTTCTCCGGTCAACAGGGAAGAGTTTCATATTAGATTTTTCATGCAATGACAATAAAGGTGTTAAATACTCAAATCATTGAGAGACTTTTATTATGTATTAGGACGTTGTACCTTGTGTGTTTGGCGGCTCGTTGTTTCCGTCGCCTCCCTTCAGGAAGTTTGCAAGGTCGTTGAAGATGAAATAGAAATCCAGAGCAAAGATTATTGTGGCCACGAACCCGAAGACCTGAAAAACACCGCAAATATATTTTTTAATTCATTATGATAATAATAATAATCTAATAATAATAATAATAATTTTGAAATGTTAAAAATGATTTAAACGTGCCCCTGATTTGTCTCGCTCAGATTCGTCTGTGTGTGTGTGTGTGTGTGTGTGAGAGTGAGTGAGAGCTCTGATTGGTCCAGATTTTTAAACGCATTAATGTTGCATTGTTATGAACAAAATGATACATTCCAGGCACGTGCGAATACTGTGATGAAACCTTCTCAGCTCAGTATTTACCCCGGCAGCCTTGGACGCAGCATCCGAATACTTGGAGACTGATATAATAGAGATGATGAAGAAGATGATGGAGGCGACGAAGCAGCGCAGGAAGTCCTGCGTGAGGAACAGACGAAGAGCTTGAGCGTGTGGTGGGTTCCTCCGGGTTCTCGGGACACACCATCAGGGGCCAGTGGAAGCCCTTAAACCTCTCGTTGATCTTTGTAGAATAAGCGAAGAGCAGGAAAAAAGCCGCCAGGAACTCGACGAAGGGAGCGGTGAAGAAGGCGGCGGCTGTGGAGGCGGCGAAGCACACGAAGCTGATGAAGGTCGAGACCTGAGCAGACCACAACAAGCCTCAGGTCAGCATCAGGACCGGGTTTGTGTGTGATGTGAAGTGAGATAACACCATCACAGCGGTGACTGTAGAGAGAGAGAGAGAGAGAACGATAGAGAGGCAGAGAGCGTGATAGAGAGGGAGAGAGAGCACATGATAGAGAGAGAACGATAGAGAGGGAGTGAGCGTGATAGAGAGGGAGAGAGAGAGCACATGATAGAGAGAGAACGATAGAGATGGAGTGAGCATGATAGAGAATGGGAGATAGAGAGAGTGAGCATGATAGAGAGAGGGAGAGTAGGAGAGAAAGAGCATGATAGAGAAAGAGAGAGAAAGAGAGAGAGCACATGATAAAGAGAGGGAGAGGACAGAAAAAGTAGATGGACGAGTGGACGGACTAACAACCAGAGAAAAATAGAAAAACAGTATGGTACACAAAGTATGAAAGAAAAAAAGTGAATGGATATGTTAATGGAAGGATAGACGGACAAAAAGTTGACAGGGAGCAGCACAGAAACAAAAAGAAAGCTAGAGAGAAAGAAAGAAGCACAGCACGGATAGATTGAAAGAAAGATGGAAAAAGGTTTAGATGGAAGAATAGAAAGACAAAAAGTTGACAGGCAGCTACACAGATACAAAAAAAGATAGAAACAGAAAAGTAGAAAGGAAGCAGGAAAGAAAAAGGAGTGAAGGGTAGAAAAATAGAAAACCAGCACTGTACACCGAAAGTATGAAATAAAAAAGTGACTGGATGTATAGATGGAAGGATAGATGAACAAAAAGTAAAGAAAGGCAGCACAGATACAAAAAGATAGAAACCGATAGAAAAGTGGACAGAAAGAAAGAAGCACAGCACAGATGGAAAAGTAGTAAAAAGACAGCAAGCAAGAAAGAAAATGTGAGTGGATGTATAGATGGAAGGATAGACAGAAAACGTTGACAGGCAGCACATAGAAACAGAAAGAAAGAAAGAAGAACAGCACAGTTAGATAGTGTGATGATGTTCTATGCATCAGAAAGAAGAAAAAAGTGACCGGATGTTTAGTGGGAAGAATAGACGGACAAAAAGTTGACTGGCAGCACGGATATAAAAAGTGATAGAAAGAAAAGTAGAAAGAAAGAAATAAAGGAAGAAAAAGGAGGGAGGGAAGGGGACAGAGACAGAAAAAGAAAGAATAATGAGGGAGGGGGAAAGAGAGAGGGACAGAGAGAGAGAGAAAAAAGAAAGAAAAATGAGAGGGAGAGAGAGAGAGAGAAAAAAAAAGACAATGAGAACGAAAGAATGGACAGTTAAAAATTAGTAAAAAGAAAGACGAGTGTAACAGTGTGATGAGTGGAAAAAGAGATCACGCAGACGTGTGTCAGAAAGACAGAGAAATGGACGAACTTTTTTTTAACGTGGGCGGTTTAATCATCGCGCCGTTATGATCCTTATCACTAAAAGTAAAACGTTTCGCTGACGAAACCAGTGATTAATCCCGATTGAACGCTCGATCGGTCGCGAACGTATCGTCATCAACACAACAAACTACACAACGAGGAGCGGCTCGATCACGCGCAGACTAACGGACACACACACACACACACACACACACACACACACACACACACAGACGGACGGACACACACCACTTCCCCGGTCAGCAGCAGTCCTTTCCGGGAAGAGATGAACTCTCGGCTCGGCAGGAGCGAGAGAAGCGCCGGGACGCTGCTGATGTTGTTCTCCGGAGCCTCGGCGTCTCCCATCGCGCCGCTGACGACACTTTTCCGAGTCGAGTAAAGTTTGTCGGCTTCGGTGTGGCGCGCAGCTCCGCATCAGCCTCCTCCGCGGGGTGGAAGCGGAAACGGCCGAACATCTGCTTTCCCGCAGTGGTGCTGTGCGAGTGTGCGCTTCTGCGTTCCGTTACGTCTGGATCCAGTTCGAGTTTATTTATAAGGCGCCGTTCTTAGTTCGTGACCAACGCAAAGTCGCATTGTGAATTAGGGGGAAAATGTCGTTTTTTTTAATCTGTTCAGAAATTAGGGGAAAAACAGTCAGTTAAAAAGAGAAAATTGTCCATTGTTCAAACTATGTTCTAACGCGCATTGGTATTTGAATAATAAAACGACAATGCGGTACTTACAGATTGGCTATTGAATTAGTGAACGGTTGTTGTCCCGTATTATTTTTTTTAATCTTTTTTTATTATTACTACTTTTTAAAGCAGCGCCTTTACTTTTTACTTCACTTAGTTAACTTTTTCTTTACTTTACTAGCGTCAAATATAAATGATCCCTCGCAGCTCTCCCAGACTGCATTTTAATACTTTTAAGTATACTTTTAAGACAGTTCTTTTTTAATGTGTCGGTGAACATTCTTTACTGAAAACATGTGCAGTCAGCTATTTGCACACTGTATATACACCGTACATTACATGTGTATTCGATTCTACAAGGGCCTTTTTATGTTTATTTTATTCGATTTATTTTTCCTATACATACTTTTATATGTTTTATTGCGTTTATTGTATTGTATTGCTGCCGTTTTGTTTCTGCTGGCAACGGTGGGCTACCGAAACAAATTTCAAGTTGTAATAATAATAATTCATTCGATTTTTTATTTATTGGCGCCTTTCATGACACTCAAGGTCGCCTTACATGACACACAACATTCACACACATACCAATTGCCCGGTGAAATAGCGGCAGCCAATCTGCGCCAGGTCCACTTCACTCGGGCATACACATCACACACGCTCACACACCCACACGGCCAGATTAACCTGAAACGCATGTTTTTCTCACTGTGGGGGAAACCGGAGCACCCGGAGGAAACCCACGCAAGCACGGGGAGAACATGCAAACTCCACACAGAAAGACCCCGACCGGCCTCGAACTCACACCACGAGTTGTGTGAAATACAATAATGACACTAAAGTCTCTTATGACTTGGACATATTTTGGCGATCCGCTTCACGAAATCGCTACAATATTTACAATAATTAAGTTGCGATCACATTAGGTAAAGTGATGTCGTCGTCGCCCCGCCCAGTAGCGCCGCCTATAGTTGCGTTTTTAAATTATTCTGTGTCGGTAAACTGCATTTTGGTTTTAGGATTCTCGCCTGCCACAGGTCAGGTCCGAGTTCGATTCCTGGCCAGTGCGTCCTCGTTTTGTTCGAATACTATACAATACTAAATATTATTGGTCTGACTTCGCTTCCACCCATTGTCAACGGGTAATGCTGCTCTACTATCTGTGTAGTATACTTTGTTTTTTGTAATGTTGTTTTTCATTGAGTTTCCGTTCGTTGAAAACCTCGTAAGCATTGGTGGTTCAGTGGTAGAATTCTCGCCTGCCACGCGGGAGGCCCGGGTTCGATTCCCGGCCAATGCAACGTTCTTTTTGAGTTCGACCTAAAAACATAACGGTAATTATTAAACATTTTATGCTCATTTTTTCGATCGCATATAGGAAAGAAATTTCGATTTTCTTTAGTGTTGTAGGCTAAATAACAGTTCATACTAGCTTTTTAGTGTAGAGGTGTAAAGCACATAAATAATGGACTTTGTTACTTGTGTTTTTTGCTACTTTGTACTTGTTCTGAGTATCAAATATAAAAGCAACTTTTACTCTAAACTCTGATACGTTAGTGATCCAGTATATGTATCTTTACTTCACTACATTTGAATGGATACTTACCGTTACTTGTTACATAGTGATTGTGCGCGACAAGCCGGTATCGATTTATGTAATTTGATGAATGCAATACATTTATTTGGGTAATGAGGCAATGTCGCCATCTGCAGGAAGCTGAAGGCACTGGGTGCTATTTATCAGATAAATTGCATGAACGTGAGTTAGAGGCGTGACATTCACAAGTCAGAATTTTATTTTGCTACTTTTTTTTTTTATTATTACACTTCAGTTTGACTGAGACTAACCTAAGACTGATTTTATCTACTTTGTTCTTCCATTTCTAAAATGGTATCATTGAGGTGTTAAGTTTCGTTTCTGTATTAGAAAACAAAACCTCATGCATAGTTTGTTTTTTTACATTTTTTGGTGGATTTTTTTGGTCTTAAAAAGTAAAATACTTAAGTTATTTTAACGTTTAACTTTGACGCTGAGTCTTTTTGAAATTGGTGACTTTCTACTTGCAATGGAGTAATTTTTACTCTATTACATTTCTTCATTTAAGTATCTGTACTTTTACTCAAGTATGGCTGTCTGGTACTCTTTACACCTCTGATTTTGTTGACAGCTTGTGTAACGTAAAATCTTGGCGTTAGTATAGAGTGGTGAGTTTGTTCTTTTTGAATATATTTGTATCAGTTACATCGAAATAAACAGCTCTAGTGAGTGTGAACTGTGGTGAGGAAGCGCTGGTCTTACAATAAATTGTTACCTTTGTCACTTCGATTTTATCACTTCCTGTTGACTCTACAAAGACATTTACGGTATATTAAAAATGTAAAAAAGAAAAAAAGAAAAGAAAGCCGATGATGTAACTTTAAGAAAGAAAGCCCTTAAAAAACAATTTATCCCTGGTTCTATTTTAAAACAGAATAATATGACACAGTGTTTTGTTGGTCCTCAACCCTTATGTGGGTGAAGAACGTGTTACTAAAGCTGAAGTATTCAGAAAGTACAATTTTGGCTCGTTGTACTTTTATTGAGGTTCTTCTGCAATTTTGGAACCATTGGTTTATTTTTGCTCTCCAGCGGCTCGTGGTCTGTTGAACGTTATTATACGAGAAAGAAGAAATCCATCCAGACTCCAACACACCGAAGCCAAGAAGAGCCAAACCTGCCAACCAGAAGACCACCACGCTGAGAGCCAATCACAAGGCTTGAACACAATCAGACGTCCTCACCCCTCCAATCAGAGCGCTGGTCAGCGTGTAGGAGGAGACCACCACCAGCGCCACGATGAACATCCACACGGCGGCAAACACCGAGTTGAACACGTCCTGCCCAATCACAACACACTTGGAGAACCTCCGAGAAGACAGCTTGGTCAACTGAGAACTCACAATCAGAGGCCAGAACAGGAAGGTGAAGGTCTTATTGAGCTTCAGAAGGTAAAGCAGCAGAAGGCCCGAGGTGATGATGAGCTCCAGACACGCGGCAGAGACGTACGGAGGCCGAGAAGCTGCTGAGAAACACACCAGGGCCACAAAGCAGCAGGCCTGAGGAGACAATAAAAGACAATACATGAACAATCCCACCAAAAAGCGCAGAGGAACCGTTTGAGACACGAGGAACGCTTTCTGGAAAGTTCTCACCATCTCGGCCGTTTTCAGCAGACCCTTGGTCGACTTGAGGAACGGAACATCTACCTCCATCGAGGAGTCGTGCGTTGGTGTTGAAGTCGCTTTATTGTGTCTCCATTACTCAATCACACTTCACTTCCTGGATGAGTTTCCTCTTCTGCCCCAGGAAGCGACAGACGCCTCGTTTATGTGCTGAGCTTTAGCACACACTCGGATCCTCCATCAAATCACATTTTGGTTGGAAATGCAGTTTCATTGAACCATCAAATTTATCTAGACGGAACTCCACAATTCTGTGAATGTTGTGTTTACACTTGTTGTCCACATTTTGGAAATAGTGCCATTTTGTTTCATGTTTTGTTGCCATTTATTACGGTTAGAAAACAGACGACAAAAACGTTTATGAACATTGCTTTTAACGTCACAATCATTTTCTCTTTATAAGCACACACACATACACAGAGTTACATTTATAATAAATATAATAAACACAACTAAGCGTTCCACTAGCAGAGGTGTAAAGAGTTTTTACTTGACAGACAGCCATACTTGAGTAAAAGTACAGATTCTTGCAGTAAAAAATACTCCATTACAAGTAACGAGTCACCAAATTCAAAAATACTTCAGTCAATGTCGTAAAGTATTCAATTTTAAAAGAACTCGCAAAACAAACTATTCTTTTTCGGTTTTGTTTTCTAATACAGAAACAAAATTCAACACAGTTAAAAAAAAATTTTAAAACACCATTGATACACAGTAGATAAAAAGAACAAAAAGTCAGTCTCAGTCAAACTGTAGTGTGCAAAGAAAAAAAAGCAGTAATACTAAATTCTGATTAGTAAATTATATATGATATAATAAAACTAGTAATTTGTCACAATATACAATTCACACAATCACAATCACAAAGTGTGCATTCAATTGTAGTGGAGTAAAGAGTAAACGTTGCTTTTATTTTTGATACTCAGCACAAGTAGCAAAAACATACTTAAGTAAAGTATCGAAGTCCATTTACTCAAGTACTTTACACCTCTGTCCACTAGTCAGTTGATTGTTTCATTTGCATGTCTGTTTAATAACAAATGTAAAGCGTTTGAGAGAGTGGCATGACACGACACATCTAAACTAAATGTAATTTGCACGTATAAATGACGCAAGTACGTAATCACGTGTCACGCATCTTTCCACCAAACAAAAGACTTTTATTTTAAAATGCGTTTGGATCGCCATTCCAGCGGCGGCCTCGACGCCACATCCCGAGTTTAGGAAGCGCGGAAACGTTTGACGTCGATCCTCGTCGGCATCAATGGTTCGCGCGACATGATTATTCACACTTTAAAACTTTTTCCCAGGGTTCTTTTACGCCGGGCCGGATACTCGCGGACTTACGGTGAGTCCCACACGGGCTTCCGTAGCGCGGTTTACCTCAGCGAAGCGTCAGCCGCGTTCACTCGGTTTATGACACACAACCGTCCCGCTCGTGCCTTTTCGGGGTTTTGCCGTCGACTCGTTCACCATGTTGTCTTCTTCTCAAGGGAAGCTGGTGAGAAACGGCGAGGAGAAGCAGTCGGTGGTGAGTTCAGCTCAACTGATGCTCCTTTCAGAAGGTTCTAGAACAGAGGTGGGCAAATAATTTGATTCGTTTTAATATTTGACAAAGGGGCCGGAGAAAACTCACACATTTCGGGATATGAAGGAAATCCAGTGGTGCCTCGATTCACGCAAAGATCGTAAAAATACATCTCGATGCACGTTCGTTTATTGTTTTGCAAAGCTTGACTCGCGATGTAAAAGTAGATGCTAAAAATAGACTAGTACAATTCTTCTACGTGCAGTTTGTGTATTTGGTTCCGCTTTTAAATTTTTTTTAAATAGATAGTAAAATAAACATTCATAATGGATTAATCGGATTTACAAAAAAATAAATGTCTAACTTTTATTAGTACATTTTTTTCAAGTTCAGCGGGCCGGATGTGGCCCCCGGGCCTGAGTTTGCCCACCCCTGTTCTAGAGAGAGCGCACCTGAGCCGGAAGTGTCCGTACGCGAGATTGATTGTCCGTTCGATAGATTTGGATCGAGGGGAACATCGCGAGTGGGAAGACGACGTGTCTGGAATACTTCGGCAAAACCAGCGACATCGAGGTGGTGCCTTCTTGTGTAATAGAATCAGAGGTGTAAAGTACTTGAGTACACTTTAGGCATTTTTGTAAATTTTGTAAATATATAATGTATATAATACAATTGATTCTAAAAAAAAAAAACAACAACAAACGCGTAAAGAAACTGAAAAAAATTCTTCGGAAAATGAAACAACGACCATAGTATTTGTACTTTGTAGTTGTATCAGTGTACTTGTACTTTATTGATTGTGTGTTTATTGAGACTGCGTGGATTTAAAATTTGCTTATATTTTTGATACTCAGTACAAGTACAACGTAGCCAAAGTACTAAGTCATACAAAAATATACCCCAAAAAAAAATGGTGTGCTCAAGTACTTTACACAGAGAATCATATTAAGCGAACCCATATGGAGGATTAATTGACGTGCACGTGTGTGTTCAGGTGCTGACGGAGCCTGTGGCCAAATGGAGGGACGTGCAGGGTTGTAATCCGCTGGTAATCCACCGTTCACCTCCAGCAGAAGGTGGAGACGTGGATCCATGACCATCTTGTGGTTGCAGGGACTGATGTACGAGGACCCGACCCGATGGGGACTGACCCTGCAGACCTACGTCCAGCTGACCATGCTGGAGAGACACGTGCTGCCCATGGTACCGCCTCATTATCCTGCAAAAAAAGGCATTTATGACGTCACTCACACTTGTGATGATGTCACACATCAGAGACATCATCAATGACGTCACTATTTTTTGCAACATTTTTCATCACAACATCTCAATGACGTCACTAATGACTAGAGCTGCACGATTAATCGTTAAAAGATTACGATCTCGATTCCACCCCCCTCGCGATCCTAATCCAGCGTTTATACGATTTAAACCAAACTGGTCTGATCTGGAGATAACACGCACTTGTGTCTCTATGGGATCAGATGTAAAAAAGGTTTCAGATTTTTTTCTTTACATCGTTACTTTTACGTGACATATTTTTTTTCCTTGCATTCATTTAAGCAAAGAGTAATACATGTTATTCTATTGCTGTTTGACAACCTCATGTGCTGGATAAAATCTTTAAAATATATATATATAAATATATATATATATATATATATATATATATATATATATTATTATTTATATATATAATAAAAGTTTTCATTCTAAGCAAAAAAAATTGGAATTCTCATTTTATTCAGAATTGTGCCGCTCTACTCATGACGAACTCGCTCAGACTTGATTTGTTTCACATGATCAAAAACTACGTCCAAAACAACAAGCAACAGCGCCAGTTGACGTGGGTTTGACCTTTTTCCCTGATCCTCACTAGCTCTTCTTCTCAGGGTGGGTTCTCATTCTACAGTCGTTTTTACGTTGTGTGTTTACAGTTGCAGCCAATCAGAATGCTGGAACGGTCCATTTACAGCGCAAAGTACATCTTTGTGGAAAATCTTTATAAAAGGTGAATAATCACGTCGAGATTGGAGAAATTTGAGAGCTGCAAATCTGAGGTATTCTGAAACTGATCATGCGTCTTTACAGTGGCAAGATGCCAAAAGTGGACCATGCAATTTTGAGCGAATGGTTTGACTGGATCACCAAGAACATTGCACTTCCCGTGGATCTCATCGGTAAAGTTTACATCCCGGTCTAGCAGCGAGAAGCCAGATGTGTTAATCCCAGTGTTACTGCGTGAAGTTTATCTCCAGACGACTCCACAGACCTGCCACAGCAGACTCAAGCTGAGGTGCCGCGAGGAGGAGAAGCTCATCCCCCTGGTGAGGGACACACCAAAACACACACACAACTATGTTCTACAGTGGTCCGATGTTTTAGACCTTCCGGATCATGGCATATGACTCCAAGCGTGTTTACTAAGATGTGTACACTTGGTGTTTATTAATAAGTTTTCTGATAAGTGTGCGGTTTGTGTTTGCTATGAAGTGTACACATTGATTAGCAAGATGTTTACACTGGTGGTTCACTAAGAAGTGTAATTGCTGTTCAGCTAATACGTTTCCGAAGAACATAAGAATGCTTTTATTTTGTACGTCACCTTGTCACGATTTGTCTGTTTTGTAAAAAGTGTAATTAGATTCTGAGGTAAATGTTTCGCCGCAGATGCTCACGTGTGTTTGACGGCGTTTCAGGAATATCTGGAGTCGATCCACAACCTGTACGAGGACTGGCTGATCCATCAGACGTCCTTCCCACTTCCTGCTCCAGTTCTTGTGGGTTCAGACAAGTTCAGACTTCAAACCGGACCAGTTGAGTGAACGTGTCTTGACGTGGATGTGTGGTTCGTTTCAGGTCATTCCAGCCGATCACGACCTTCAGAAGATGCTGCGTCAGTACGAAGAGAACCGAGACAAGATTCTACAGGCGCGAGGCTGAATCGTGAAACACTGTACGGTTCTGCCAACTGTAAGTGCAACTGTGAAGTTTACACACCGGGATGTAAAAATCTGTAAACATTCCGCACAGATGTTTTAATGTTCATTCCACTGGAGATGAAACGTGTAACTGCTGTTTTTCTGACAGTTGTGACGTCTTTTTATAGTTACGATCTTTGTCAGTTTTACATTTTCAGTTTAAATGCAGATTTTAGGTCAAGAAAACGCAATTCAGTACCTGGTCAGGACCGTTATTTTTAACACCTTTATTGTTTGTGAGTATTGTTTTGGTGCACTGCATAAAAATAATTTTTCAATGAAGATTGAAAGTGTTTTGAATTTTCTTTTTTTTATTCAGGTTTTTAATAGCAACAAACCGACAATCGTTCACAACTTCATTTGAAGAGAAACCATAATAATAAAAAAAGTTCACGCAAATATATATATATTCTATATCTTCATAAAAACGTTCAAGCAGTGTTAGTAAGGCTCAGGTGAAGCTTGAAGCAGAAAAGCTGCTGTGCGTTCATTAATGCTCAAGTCCCTTTAAATCATCACGTAGGTTTTGAGCAGATCGTCTTCTGGAGGCTTCGATGCCGTTCTGTGCTGTTGGGTCTCGTGATGGGCGGGGCTGTCCTCGGGCGTGGTCCTGGATCCTGACCTGCATTTGCTCGGAGAATCACAAAAGTAGATGGAGTAAGGAGGCTCCTTCACCGCATCATCATCATCTTCATCATCATCATCTTCAGGACCAGCACTGCCCCTGCACAAAGTGGGCGGGTGTGTGGGTGGAGTCATTTTCTCTTTGGGGTATTTGAGAAGCTTGTCCACGTGGAAATCTTTCACGCTCATTTTCTTCATTTTCTCCACTATCTCAGACACACTGTCTTCTGTTCCAAGCTGAAGTTGTGTGTCACCTGAGCTCTTCACGTCTGGGCTGGTCTTGTTGTGTAGGATTAAAGACTGAGGGCCGCTGTATAAGTCTGGAATTGCTTTTTGAGCCTGTCCGGATTTTTGGCGCCTTCCGAAAATGGGAGTTTGTCGGATGGCCAGGTCCGGATAGTTCTCCTGGATCTCCAAGAGAGAGGAATCGCTCATGAGTGAGCTGCTTGGCCTTTGCAGACCACATGCAATGGCAGTTTGAGACTTGGTGACTGGAGGTTTGCGTCTCTGACGAGGTTTGGGGATCGGACGTTCTTCTGGGTTCACGAGGAGGCCACTCTGCTGACCATCGTTTTGGGTTGGGACGTCCACTGATGCTTTCTTCTGGAGGATCTCCAGGCATTCTCCCTGAGAGCGGTGGCTCATGTGTTCAAGGAGACCCTCGCACTCCACCCTGATCAAGAACAGGTTGAAGCCCATCTCCTTGGCCTTGTCCACATCTACGCCGTTAGACAGACGATACTCGCTGTCGCTCTCCAGACGGTAGCCGATATTCTGGAGAACACTTTGTGTGAAAGGCAGAATTGGCTGGAGGTAGTAGACAAATTGTGCTGTAAAGGTCTGCGGAAAACGGGTAGAAATGTTAGTGGTTGAAGTTAACAATTTGGGACATTATTATTTATATTGTCAATCTTCAAATGAACTCCAGTATAACATTAAATACGCCAGATCGTTTTTTTGTGAAAATATGAAATAAAAAAAGATAAACGTAAATGTGACGCATTTTTGTTAGTTTCTTAGAAATTTACATTTGATGTTTAAGGCAATAATCCGATTCCATAGTTTTATAGTTACTGAAGAACTTTTCTCCCCTCAAAACGAAAGTTGAGGGAACTTTCAGGGGTTTTTCCTCAGAGGACATTTTTTTTCCCTCAAACTTGTTTACTGTACAAGTCGTTTCTTCTTTTTTTCCAAGTTTTGTGGACAACGTGTCCGGTTATTTACATTTACAAGTCAACTCAACTCTTGATTGTCACTGTGCGGAAACACGTTACGCCAAAGGAACTACAAGTCCAATGCGAACATCGTCTCCTCTCAACTTACCTTCAACTTCTTGAACTCCTTCCTCCAGGGAAACAGAAACAGGTTGACGCACAGGATCTCCAGACGCTCGGCGCCTTTGATGGAGTCCGCGATGTGTTTGTGCAGGTCTCGGTTCCGGTTCCTCAGACTGTCGAGCAGAGTTTGGTACCAGTGAGGAGACGTCCAGCTTTTTCGCGGGTTTTCACCTGACAGCAGCAGCACGCGCCGCGCCTCGCTCTTCAGCTCGCGTTTCCAGCTCAGCTTCATCTCTTCACCGGGACAAACGTCGCTGTAGTACCGCAGATACTTCAGGAAGACGTCGGTGAGAGAAACTGGCCTGACGCAGTCCGTCATTTTGGTGGCAGAACCGGAGGAACTTGATCAACTCTCGAGGAGGAAGCGAAAGCGGAGCGTATGCAAATGAGGTGACGCGCACGCAGGTGGTGTGTGACGTAAAGACGCATACGCGGATTTACACTGTCCAGTGTCGAAAATACTGTTCAATTTGGTTTTTGTGACTGTTTATTACTACAAAAGTGAACAAAGTTTGATTGAATTGTTTGTGAAGAATTTTAGCATTTATTTATGTAAGGATTCCAAAGCCCTGAATACTATTACATTATGTGATCAGTTTAATATTTTTGCCTATTTATAACATTTTTTTTACATGTTTGGTGTTGTTTTGTTTAATGTGCAATTTATTAAAATAAAAACATTAAAATTATTTACAAATTTATTTTTCGTTTTAAGTGTATTACATATTAAGACAATATGCCTACATTAATTTAACTTCTGCAGTCAGCCGGTTTAAATTAACCAATGCTCAAAATGTAAGACTTTAGTGCATTTTAGACAAATGCTTCACTTTTCAATAAAAAAAAATCTCAAGAGTTTGCACACCATTTTATTGTGAAGAATTGAAACTTTATTTTATGTAATCGGTCAAAATATTTCAAAGCCATGAAAACTAAATTACGTGATCAGTTTAATATTTTTGTCCATTTACAATGTTTGCGAATTTCTGTTTTATTTTTACACTAAACAGATTCGAACTCAAATAATTTGTATTCAATCGTATTGTCAATATTGTCGCGTGTGTCGCCGTTTATTCTTGCCTGTCATTAACCAGCTTCACCCGCAGGTGGCGACAGAGCCCCACAGACGCACTTCCACCAACAAGCGAGATTTAAACAGGCGTGTCTTTACTTTTATTACACATTTTTAAACATGTTTTGTCTTTAAACTTTTATTTACCAGTTTGGCGATTTATAAGGCGTTCAGCACCTTTAAAACCAGCTCTGGTTTTTGTATATACATACGCATGAAATGCTTAATATATAATTATTTAAAACCGAAAAGCACAAAATAAACACGGAGGTCTTGAGAACTAGGGACTATGGGAAATTGAGTAATACGGTATAAACGCCACAAGTCACGTTAGGCAGATATTTGCATATCTAAATAAACGATTCACAGTTTAGAACCTATTACAAAATTACAAATTCGAAATAAAAAGACATAAACTAGAAGTCTGGAACTTTCACTCACCATGGGTTGCGTCTAAAAATACCTTCCTAAGTAAATCAAAAACAGATTGATACTCACATCAGGCTCGTGATGCATTATGGATGACACAAGTCAGAGAGCAAACCGCGTCTGGAACCGTCCGTCCATCTGGAAGTGTGTAATTAGCATCTGTTGCTAACCTGCTAATCTGTTTACCTCACGCAAACCGCCACGTGCATCGACCAAGAAAACGCCGGTAAACAACATGACGCTTTTATTTATTCAGAAGACGCGGTGGTGAACACACACAAACAGTTTCAAGCACAACATCTGGACACAAACTACACATCCATGAACGAAAGCACAGGTCAACACGGACTATGAGCTTTAGCGTTAAGGTGCTAATCATGAAAGAAATCAAATCGACAGGTTGAATTTGGAAGTTAATACGTGACACCCAAACATTTTTCCTCAGCTAAATACACTTCCTGGACTTGCGATAACTGGACGCAGCAACTCAGAGGTTAGTGTGTGTGTGTGTGTGTGTGTGTGTGTGCGTGTGTGTGTGTGTTATCTACAGTATCGCAACAGAAATCTGTACTTCTGAGATATAATCAACCAACAGCAAAAGTACAGGAGAAAAAAACGTTGCAAATTTTGCACTTGCCCGTCACACTTTTACAACATGAATGTTCAGAAGAAAAGCAGCTCCTGCGACGTCACTGTCCTGATGAATGAGGGAAGATGAGGATATTTCTCAACTCTACAAGATGTTTGAGGGAAAAAGAGAAGTCGTCCTTTCCCAGGCCACATGGAAAAAAACGTGAGTTGTCTTTTATTTTTCTTGAGTCAGATCTACTATTTTCCATTCCTATGAAAAGTTTTCACTGGTGAAGAGCCGAGTGACATGCAAACCCACTTTCTGACACACGAGGGCGCTAACCAGCTTCTCACATTTTCACTTACTCAGCAGATAAATCTTCGAAACACCACGTGCTCCAATGAGTATGTCGTTCTTTCCACAGGCCACGAGAAATAAGGGTGAAATCTGTATTGTGAGCGTGTAATGTGGCCGTCTACTAAACCAATGAAATGAATAAAAGATGTAGCATAAATAAGAAAGGGCAGTCTAAAAGTGATTTCTGCTTTGAGCTGCTTTTCACTACGAGAAACCCATTCATGCGTCCAGTTCCATTTTAAGATCCACTACAGAACCACATTTCTAATACATTTCATGCAATAGGAGGAAACCAAAAGTAAAGTGTGACGTGCAGTGAGACTTTGGCCTCCTAATGCGTGTGTGTGTGTGTGTGTGTGTGTGTGTGTGTGTGTGTGTGTGTGTGTGTGTTTGTGTGTGTGTTTGTGTGTACACATATGGAAAAATCAAATTTCAGAATATGGTAATTGAATTTTTCTGTATTAAAATTGAAATTACAGTCAAACTAAACGTTTAACCTGCTCAACGTCTATTTTTTCTCGGTTAAAATATGCTTTTGGCAGAATTACATTTACAGGAGATTATAATGAAATTTTTTTTAGTTTGACATTAATTCAATTATGATTAAATAACCCTATATAATGACAGAAAATACTTGTTTGTCCATGTGAATTTTTGAATCGTATACACATGCACACTATACTACACACGTGTAATTGTATGTGTCTATAAGTGCAGGTATATATAATATTTATGTACACACACACACACACACACACACATTGATGGACATTTCTCTCAATGTATGGTGGTAACAGTCTTGGTTTTGACATTTCTACGTGAACATGAATGTTGTAAATGAAAAAGCTGCTTTTCTGTTCAAAACGAAACCTATTGTCTGAAAACCATCTTGTTTTATCGTGTGTCCTCTGCAGAAATGTTCAGGTTTAGTGGTGTGTAACACTTTTACATTTAGTGTCGCGTCAGCCCTTTAAACTCAAATCTATATATTGCCTTTTGTTTTGTAATATTACCAAAATCAGCTGGACTTACATGTACATGAACATGAATATTGCCAGATGTTTCTGAATATGGTTTTAAAAAAGGAGATAGAAATAAATCACAGTGATCAATGCAATCGACAAAAAAATACAGATGAAATAAAACGCGAAAAAATGAACATTAAAAAGCTTTGTGATATTCGGATGACACTCAGAATGTGATTGGTAACGTCTTGGCTATAAAGTTTACAAAAGCCGCTTCATAATTCAAAAACCTGTTTGTAAAACAAAGTAAAAAAAAAAAGTGAATGAAGGTTGTAGCATTGAAAAGGAATCATACCGCAATTCAAGGACACGATTAGTCACGTTTAAATATCCTCATGCTAACACACACACACACACGGTTTTTCACTTTTCCAGTAGGAAACTACACCATTAGGAACACGCTTATGTTTGGTCACACACTGAAACTAATATCTTGCATTATTCGTCTGCATTTTTCCAAACGTATATTTGTGTTTCAAGTAGTTTTCACTGGTGAAGAGCCGAGTGACATGCAATTCCTCTCTCTGACACAAGAGGGCGCTAGACATCTTTCTGCTTCTTTACCCGTCCAACGCATATTTTGCACTCACAACATGGACGTTTTGTGGAAAAGCAGCTCCTACGACTGAACTGTCCTGATGGTTGAGGGTAGATGAGCGAGGTTGTGCTCGAGCACCGTCAAATCACGCTTTACTGTCATTTTGGAGCATTGGAACATTTGCGTCTTTGTCGAGACTAGAGCTGCACGATTCTGAATTAAGTGAGATCCACTTTATTCTTTTTGCCCAGAATAAAGATCACGATTCTGTCTCGATACTGGAATTTTTTTAGTTTTTATTTTAAAGATTTAACCCTGAAAATCAAGTTGTCAAACAGCCATAAAATAGCACGTGTTATTCTTTGCTATCCTTAAGTAAATGTAAGGAAAAATATAATGTAGTGTACAATTTAATGTAATAGTTACAGTTAAAATATTTTAATACTTTATAAATCTTTTAAAACCCTTTATTATGTCTGCTAAATCTTTCAAAACTCCTTTTGACAATTATTTATCTTCATTTTATTTTAATTATTGTTTTTGCGGTTTGGAATGTTCTATATATAATCCTTACTCTCTGTATACTTCATTGTAATATGTTATTGCTATATCTTGTTTTTTAGTTTTTTGTTAGTTTTTTTATTCATTCAAATTCAAATTCGTTTTTTTTTTTTTTACATTTCACATTGTAT
Organism: Paedocypris sp. Pulau Singkep; assembly: GCA_017309775.1. NCBI lineage: Eukaryota > Metazoa > Chordata > Actinopteri > Cypriniformes > Paedocypris > Paedocypris sp. Pulau Singkep. Next base: position 1,797,246 of record MU204353.1, read on the forward strand.
TTTTGTAATCTACTGTATTTCCCCCTTTGGTACATGTTGTACCACGTAAAATATGTATGTGACAAATAAAGTTTGAATTTGATTTTGAATTTGAAAGCATTTTGTTAAATTACTTATTCTGACAATAAAAAAATTAAGTTTAATTTAAAAAAAAAGAAAAAATGGAATCTGGTGTTAACTCCAGATCAGAATGGTATGTGCTGATTCGTATAAATGCCGGATTAAGATGGCAAGGGTGGTGGAATCAACATCGCGATCTTTTACCGATGAATTGTGCAGCTCTAGTTGGCACATCATGAAAAAAAAAAAAACCCGGAAATGACCAAAAATACGAACATTTTCCGAACGCTGAGAAACGTAGTTGACCTCGAGTAAAGCGCAAGAAGAAGAAGAAGAACGGTGGATAATAGCCCTGTGCTCGTGAGCGATCAGTGTAATGAAGAGGTAATGAAGGTTCCAGAGAGCTTGACTTGTGATGTTTCCTACAGGATCCTGTGAGCCACAGTGTCCCGGGGGTCCCGATCCCCCGTCGTGTGCTTCAGCCAATCAAGCGGCATCAGAGGAAGAGGCTGGTTCTGCCCGCCCACCACTGCCTCGTACGGAGGCGCCTCCTCTAACGGTAAGGCAGACAGAGAGATGGAGCTGATTGGCTGCTGCGCGTAGTCCGGCAGTCTGATTGGACAGTGGGAGGAGCCACTGGCCGACACCCAGGAGGCACCTGCTTGGGTGGGGCGCTCCAGACCGGGGTCCGTGAGGGAGTAAGGGGGCGGGTCATCTGTCGGGACGTAGAGCTGTGTCCCCGCCCCCACACATTCATCGTAGCTGAAAATAAAGAGAAAAAAAAATTATACTATGTATGCGTACTTAAAATGTAAAAAAACTTGTAAATGCACTTGTAAAATGCTAATTCTGGCAGAAGTGTTAACGAAAAACAGGGAAAAGTGGGAAATAATTTTTTTATTGTATTTCTGTTACATTTATGTCATGGCTTGGTCTTCTTGAAGGGGTGGAGCCTCGTGGCAGCTTCATGACGCGAGTGAAAGAACTGATTGGTGGATCTCACTGTCAGTAAAGACAATGGGGGTGAATATATCGTGAATATAGCGATATATAAGCACCCCCTGGATTTTCAGGCACAAAATAAAAATGTAAAATAAAAAAAATACAAAATTTATATATATATATATATATATATATATATATATATATATATATTTATTTTTTTTTTCTTCACAATTTTGGTTCAATTACATTAATATTCTCATCTCACATTAATATTATTTTTTCTTTATTTAACCAACCTCGTGCCAACCTAAACTTTAATTTAACCTACAATACTTGTGCCTTGTATCATTTGGATATAGTTTTACTTGAGTAATAGATGACAAAAAGTCGAATTCTAGTGATCAGGACTTCATTTCCCAAGATCCTTTGCTCCAGTCAGACTCCGCACATGCGCAGAGCAATTGTTTCAAGCTCAGGTCTGTTTATATCCACAGTGGAGGATTATTATCCCCTGTGCAGTGGCCCAGCGTTTTGTTTGTGTCTGTTCCTTGGATTGTTTTCACTTCTTGCCCGTGTTCTTCATTTTTGACTCTTTCTGCAATGACACATTGGACTTGTTTGTGCTAATCTAAGCTAACCCGGTCGTGGTTTGTAGTCTCTGTTTGTTGTAATATAAAATATTGTACAGTATTTAGTTTAAAGTTTAGTTTGAAATCGGTGACTATAAGCAACCCCCACGTTTTTGACCGTCAAAATATCGAAAAAAGGGTGCTTATATTTGGCGTAAATACGGTAAACCCAATATCTCTTAGATTGGGTCATCCCTACTAAACACATCATAACACGCTGTTACCTGCTCCAGCCACTAGAGGGTGGAAATCCACTCAAACGGAGAAAAGACTCTCACATCCCACAAATGAACAGACGAGAAGAGGAAAAACAGTGGCAACACGTCTGGTGATGGAGTGTAAGGTGGAATAAGGGAAGACATCAGCGGGAAAATTGGATCTAGGGTCTGGTTAACAAAATCAGCCCGGGTGAGAGAGCGGAAATGGGATGCCAGATTTGGTTTGGACCATCGCCTCAGGGTGACACGCGAGGGCAGGAAAATCACATGATGGACGCAGTAACGCCGCTCAATACTCCTATAGTCTCGTTCAGATGCTCCGCAGCCACGTTTTTGACGACTATAATTCTTTTGTCATTTTTAATAAATTGCTCCATTACAAGTAACAAGTCACCAAAATTTAAGACGACTTAAGTTCTTTTAAAACTGGAAACATTGACTCAAGTATTTAACTCGCACTGAATTTAGGCAAAAATGAAACGCACAAAGAAATGTGAAAACAGACTCTGTTCATGAGGTTTTGTTTTCTTAAACGGAAACGAAATTTAACAACTGGATGTTTTAAAAATGGTGGAACAAAGTAGAAAAAAGAACAAAAAGTCAGTCAGTCTAACTAGTGTGCAAAAAAATGTAGTAAAATAAAATTCTGATCATTAAATGAAATTAATGAAAATTAAATAAGACATAATAAAATTAGTAAAATACATTCACGCCTCTAAAACTGCTTCCAGTACCTTCCGTCTCTCCTATCTCTCCTGTCTCTCACAATCACATTGTAACAAGTAACGATAAGTGTCCGCTTGAATGTAGTAGTAAAGAGATAAACATACTCGGTCACTAATGTAGTGGAGTAGGGAGTAAAAGTTGCTTATTTGTTTGATACTCAGTACAAGTACAAAGTAGTAGCAAACATACTTAAGTAACAAAGTCCATTTACTCAAGTGCTTTTCACCTCTGATAATCAAGCTTATTTGTGTGATGCGATCAACACCTGACTGATTTCCTCAATGAATCGTTGAGTCTGTGGATGTGAACGGCAGTTATTCCTGACACAATTACAGTGATTACGGCTGCTTGAACCAGTCTTTCTTCATCAGGTCTTAACGAGAAGATGAGCGCTAATTAGCACCGCCTGGTCCATCACACGGCGCTGGGACTCATTACGGAAGCAGGTAAACACTACAAAGTTTTCATCCTTTTTTTTACGTGTCGGGCTGAAACAAATTAGTCTGGCTTTCCAAATCAGTTTAAGACTCTTTAACTCGGTAATGACACACTCTTGTCACTCACAATTGCACTATTGTATTCGAAATAGCACGTTATATTTTTTTCTCGTCACGTTGTTTTTGCACAGTTGTATTTTTGCACAACTTATTTATTGTTGTTTCTTCCTTTTGTTCTCTCTGCTGTTTGATTTATGGCCTTCACTGTTGTCATTTTAAATTGTCTTTATTCGTTTCTGCTAAATTGGCATCGCCACACTTTACTGACGTATTATATTTGCCTTTATACACGCAAACACACACACATGTGACTGTCAACATGGGCGGAGCTACATTTCTGCTACAGGTTACAATGTTTCTAATCAGCTGACTTGAAACGATGAGCTGAGAATAAGGCCTGGTGCATCGTGGGAAACTTAGTTGAGAGGAAACATTGAATTAAAAAAACAGTTTAAGTAGCGGTAAAAGTAACAGTTTGCAATGTGCGGTGACACAGGTCGAGCCTTTTGATGTTTGTTATTTGATATTAGTCAGGAATAAAGTTCGTATTCCTATCATTCAAAACACATTTTATGCTTTTTATGTTGTGTGTGTGTGTGATAATGTGATAATGAAGATAATGTGAAAAAAGGAAAAAAAAAAACTGGCTTTGATTCAAAAACAAAAAAAAATGCTAAATAGTTCCGTTTTGGATAAATGAAGTAGTTCAAATAATTGTGAGGTAATAGAAACAAAAACATACGCTTTGTTCCTCTTTAACCCTCCTATTATGTTTGGGTCAAAGTAAAAAAAAAAAAAAAAGTGTTACAAAGATACTGTTTGGGTCAAATTGACGTGTGCAAAAAGTTTAAAATTAAAAATAAATACCTAAAAGTATTTTTTAACTTTGAAACTTCTCCAGCTTGTCTTAGTGTAATCTACATATAAACCAACAAAATGTTTCAGTTGACATATTTGTAACACACGCTACATGTTTTTGATACAAAGATAATGTTCAAAATACAAAATAGACGCTAAAAATGTAGCAACCTGCGAACATTATTGACGTTCCTCTGAAACAAACAAAATATATTTTTTAACACTTTTTTTTTTGTTTTTTTTTGTTTTTGTTTTTGTTACAATTACACAACTTCACCCAGGACGAAATTACAAATCGCACAAGACCCAAACCTCACGTAAACAAAACGGAAAACTAAAAAAAAACAAAAAATCATCGTTCAGAAGATATAGCGAAGGAGAGCGTCCTGTAGACCAGAACATTGAGCCACAGGTGGACGCGGCAGGAACACAAGCATCAGGACTCCATGCCTGGACCGCCACCACGAGAAGGTCAGAGCAACACTGACAGCTTGGCTCGGCTCTTGTAGCCCCGCCTTGTTCTTGGCTGCTCTCCCAGAGAAACGTCCACTGGTCTGTAGACACTAATCCCACTCGGGCCAAAAGCAAATAAAACGGCTTTAAAATCACCATCTAGTATCAGATCCTGGAGCTTGTTTATTACACAGTTCTTACACTTTCTGACTGATACAATTCAAGCACTTTTCAAGATCCATGTTCCATGTTTTTCCAGCACCGTACAGTTGTGGTTTATATTTTCATTAAAATATATATATTTAAAATGTGTATTTTCTCTTCTCTTTCTCTCTTGTTATGTTTCTCTTTCTATCTTCTCTCTCTCTTTATGTCTCTCTTTCTCTTCTCTCTCGTTATGTCTCTCTTCTCTCTCTTTATCTCTCTCTCTTTCTCTCTCTGTCTCTTTCTCTCTGTCTCTTTTTCTCTTTTCTCTCGTTATGTCTCTTTTCTCTCTCTCTCTCTCTTTATGTCTTTCTTTCTCTCTTCTTTCTGTCTCTTTATGTCTCTCTCTCTCTGTGTCTCTTTTTTCTTCTTCTCTCTCTCTTTGTCCCTCTTTTTGTCTCTCTCTCTTTATGTCTTTCTCTTTATGTATCTCTATTCTCTTCTCTTCTCTTTGTCTCTCTATTACTCTCTTCTCTTTCACTCGCTTTATGTCTCTCTTTCTGTTTCTCTCTCTTTCTGTCTCTCTTTCTCTTCTCTCTCTCTCTTTTCTCTCGTTATGTCTCTCTTCTCTCTCTCTTTATGTCTCTCTTTCTCTCTTCTCTCTGTCTCTTTATGTCTCTCTCTCACTCTTTGTCCCTCTTTTTGTCTTTCTCTCTCTCTTTATGTCTTTCTCTTTCTCTCTATTCTCTTCTCTCTCGTTGTGTCTCTATTTCTCTCTTCTCATTCACTCGCTTTATGTCTCTCTTTCTGTTTCTCTCTCTCTTTCTCTTCTCTCTCGTTATGTCTATGTCTCTTTTTTCTTCTCTCTCTCTCTTTCTCTTTCTCCTCTCTCTCTCTCTTTATGTCCCTCTTTCTCTCTCTCTCTCTCTTTGTCTTTCTCTTTCTCATTATGTATCTCTCCTCTATTCTCGTTGTGTCTGTATTTCTCTCTTCTCTTTCTCTCGCTTTGTCTCTCTTTCTCTTGACGTCTCACTCTCTCTCTGTCTTTTTTTCTCTCTCTGTCTCGTTTTCTCTTCTCTCTCGTTATGTCTCTCTCTCTCTTTCTTTGTCTTTCTCTCTCTCTCTCTCTCTCTCTCCCTCTCTCTCTCTCAAACAAATACTATTATATGTCAAATACTAAATTAAATACTAAAATCTGAAAACGTGAACGACAGAACAGTCCCGTAGGAACCCTGTTAATATTATCATCACTAGACCAGTTTCACTCCATCTTCTCCGCTGTGTCTTTTGCTTTCATGACGTGGGCCTTTAACCTCGCACACCTTCCTCAGTTTGCGCCAATATTCCGAATAAATGTGAACGGACGCCACTGGGAGAAGCATCGCCACTCGTTTGTTTTTCTCCGTCTCTCTCCGTCTCTCATGCAAACAAGCAATGTTCTGCGTCACCGGAGCCTCCAGGGAAACACACACACACACACACACACACACACACACACACACACTTCCTGAGGTGCTGGTAGAAAAGAAAATAATTCTGTAATCAGACTATGCAAATGAATCTGATCTCGCGCTTACTAACAAACAGCCTCCGTTTGACTTGACTTTTATTCAAACGCACTTCTGCTTCTCCGAGAGAAATTCTCTAGTTTACACTACATTTTATTGTCCACTTGGTTACTATTGTTTTTTTACTTTAACATTGTAGTTAATAAGCGTGTCCTTACAGACGACCTTGAGTATTGAGAGAGTGGCTCAAATTGTAACTGAGTTAGTAATTGAGTTACATCGTTATAAAAGTAACTAATTAAAAGAAAAAGTAACTACTGCGCTACTTAATTTTATTATTCTTTATTTTCTTTTTTTAGATTGTCTAATAACTCAATATTAAACATGTTAAATGAATGAAATTGACATTAAATATATTTATATAAACTATTACTATAAAGCATTGTACATTAATCCGCCCTATTTTAATTTTGCTTTAAGACAGCGTGAGAGACGCCTATCAAATTCAATGTATTATTGTGAATGATATCATTAGAATAGTGAATAATAAAACACAATAAATGGTTCAGAACTTTTTAATATTTATTGCACAGACCGCAACTGGCCAACAAATAAGGCTAAATATAAAAAACGCTTCTTTATGGAATGTACCAAAAATAAATGAATAAAACTGTCATTCAACTGGTAGACGTATATAATACTCATTATAATACTTAACAATGTACCAAAATGAAACAATAATTTAAAAAAAAAATGTACACTCTTACTAGTGCAAATTAAAATGAGAAGTAAACAGGAAATTAGAATAAAACTTTATGTCCATTTCTTCGGCTCATAGCTGACCTCTGGTTGTTGGTGTGTGTAACTGTGGTAAATGATGGACATTTAATGTAAGCGTATAATCTAAGTTAGGTCCCGCCCACGAACAGAGAGAGAAAAAAACGCTCTTGAACGAAAACTGCTTTGGTGGCCACAATTATAGTATCACCCCATTTTTGTCAGTGTTGGGTAACAACGTTGTAACGGAGGAGAAAGTAATTTAGTTAGATTACTCGTTACTGAAAACACGTAGTAAGTAACGACAAATCATTTCTAGCGCAGTTATTCCCCTCACTGATGGAGCAACAACAAAGGTGCGGCTTTCAATTGAACAGTAAAGTCATGTGACACTAATGACACTACACTCTTCAAAGAGACAAAAATGTGAAAAATTATTGTTATGTGCGGTGCTAGTGATTATTGTTATGTAACTAACAGATACATTTCTAGCTACATAATTGTCATGTAACACAAGTTTCATTCATTTTCAAGTATACATGTATAAATTATATGTATAAAATGTATAAAAGACAGACGCAAATCCTGAGCTTTAACTACTCGTATACTTGACCATTTCAATTGCTGAAAATTATTTTATGATTTTATGTTGTAAATACGTGAAACACTTTATCAAGTAAAATAGGAAATGTTGTTGTAAAATATCAACAAGTGAGTACAGATAGAAATAAAAAGCCAGCAGAAAATATCAGGCCGGCATGTTGGCATTTTTTTGCGCGTATAAGTTGTGGCGAAGACTCCCACATATGTGCGCTTGTGGGATCCGCAGAGCTGTTCTGGCGTGACGGAAGTGGCACTTCACGGCTCCACAGGTGAGCAGCTCATATACCTGCGTGTCCCGAGCAACACACTCACAGGTGCCATCTGTGGCCAGAGCAGCCCTGGTGTGAGTCACATGACACAGCCCCGCCCCCGAGACCCGACACACACATACACACACACACATTCACTCATGTATACGCGCACACACACACATTTGTCACATTGGGCTTGCACTAACTGTTACATCATTTAACGCTAATACAGCTATTTCACACACACACACACACACACACACACACTCATGTATACGCGCACACACACACATTTGTCACATTGGGCTTGCACTAACTGTTACATCATTTAACGCTAATACAGCTATTTCACACACACACACACACACACACACTCACACACACACACACACACAGAAAATTTACTGTGACTCCACATCGGCCATGATTCTTTACGTTAGAGAACGCAGAGGCATGAATAAGTAATGAGGGCTGTTGGGACGAGTAGTAAAGGGGCAGTGGTGATGAATGCACATGATGATGTGATATGATAATAAATAATAATATGAGTATTTCTAAGTATTTGTAAGGCGCTTTTCACAGTTTATTTGTCATCCATGTGACTGGATGTGACTGGGGTCTGGTCGGGTCTGGTCTGGTCTGGTTTGATCTGGTCTAGTCGGGTCGGGTCGGGTCGGGTCTGGTCTGGTCTGGTCTGGTGTGGTGTGGTCTGATCGGATCTGATCTGATTTGATTTGATTTGATCTGGTCTGGTGTGGTCTGATATGGTTTGATTTGATTTGATTTGATTTGGTTTTATCTGGTCTGGTCTGGTCTGGTCTGGTCTGGTCTGGTCTGGTCTGGTCTGGTCTGGTGTGGTCTGATCTGATCTGATTTGATTTGATTTGATCTGATCTGATCTGATCTGGTCTGTTCTGGTCTTATGTGATCTGATTTGATCTGGTCTGATTTTGATTTGATCTGATTTGATCTGATCTGATCTGATCTGATCTGATCTGATCTGATCTGATCTGATCTGGTCTGATCTGATCTGATTTGATTTGATCTGATCTGGTCTGGAGACTGATTGTTCGGCGGATGCTGTCTGGCACAGTCAGATGGAGAGCAGGAGAGTGTCGGGCAGTGATGGAGAGCTCGGTTCAGCTTCAGCACCTCAGCATCTGCAGAACCTACACCTTACACAGCTACTCACTCACTCACTCACTCACTCACAACACACACCTAAACTCTCTTAGTCACAGCACACAGCTACTCACTCACTCACAACACACACCTAAACTCACTCATACATTCATTCATTCTCTCCCTCACTCACAACACACATTTAAACTCACTCGCTGATTAATTCACTCGTTCATTCTCTCTCTCACAACACACACATAAACTCACTCATTCATTCTCTCACTCACTCACTCACGCACTCACTCACAACACATACAAACTCACTCACAACACACATCTAAACTCACTCACTGATTCATTTTCTCATTCACTCACTCACTCACTCACTCACTCACTCACAACACACACCTAAACTCACTCACTCCTTCGTTCAATCTCTCACTCACTAACTCGCTCTATAACAGAAGCATACTCCAGAAGCTAATGGAGTATTATAAGGCAGAGTGCAGCTTCTGATGAGTCACTGGCGTATTTATATTCCAAATTATTCTAATTATATTCACACAAACGATCCAATGTCGACAGTAAACTCTGCACACGTTTCAGAAACAAGCTGATTATAAGAACGTCGCAAAGGGGGGAAAAAGTGTCAGTGATCAAAGTGATTTGTCAGATCAAATTAAAATTCAACGTTTATCGAAATTGACAGTTTTAGGACGTGCAGGTGGGATTCGGTTCCGAGCAACAACACTAGGCAGCCTTTCTATACAACCAATTTCTAAACGATCAAGTCAGTTTACATATGCTTTGTTGAAGAGTTTTGGTGCAAAATATGCAAAAGATCAATAGAACATTAAACACTAAACAAAGACGTTAATAGAAACGATCAAACTCCAAACGCTATTGTTCACATTATGAAAACATGAGACCGAGTAAACAAATAAAACAACGGCCAAGCTCTTTCAATCTTTGTCCGGGAAATCATCCATAATTGTTTCAAATAAAGGCCACGTCTTACATTCCAAGTTTCTTCTTTTAAAACCACCTTTATGGAACGTTTTTTAAAATTATTATTATTTTAACGAAGAGAAATGGCCCATCACGGGACAGAGGTGTGGAAGTGCCGACTACCTGCCCGTAATGAAATAAAAGAGCCGGAGTGAGTGAAGGGCGCGGATCTCCAAACCCAATCAGGAAGCGTTGAGAAGCACTTCACAGCCCTCGTGGGCAGCACTAATGTTCCACATCTGTCATCGTTTGGGTTTTAATCGGAAGCGACGTTGCTCTTCGGAGAAAGATCCCTTCAGCTTTTGGGAAAGCTCCTCCGTAGAGTTCCGCCTGCCTAATGGAACTGTCACGGAGATGTAAATAACACGGCCACTCTGTGAAAGCAGCCGTGAAGGGCAGACAGGTGAACGGAACCGTGACCCAAAGTAAAACTTCACCGACACACTCGCTTTCTCTCTCGCGGACAAGCGCGCCATTACGCTAAAATGAATAAACAACGGCGTGGAAATTAATCACGCTCTTGTGGTCGAAACGCAAACAAACAGCTTTCCGGAATGGTTTCCGAGGACAAAAAAAAAACAAGTTCAAATTCGATTTTTAATTTTTGGGGCAATGTTTTGGTTTTGATTTGGGGGCTTTCAGTTTACAGCATTTTAACTCGCACTTTAAGTTTGTTGTGTGCAAGAGGTTGGTTAAGTTGTTTTTTTTTTATTGTGTTTTGGGCATGTGGGATTATTTGTGGATGTTTGGTGATGGTTGAAGGCGTTGTTTAACGTGTCGGCGCGTCATACGGCGTCACTTCCGGTTTTCGCGGGAAAGTCGCGTCACTTCCGGTTTTCGCGGGAAAGTCGCGTAACTTCCGGTTTGAACACGGGATTCCCGGGCAAACGGTCGCGTCACTTCCCGTTCGGTAGGACGCTGTTAGGATGCTGTGTGAAATGGACTCTGCCGGATTCTGAAGTACTTTAGACACAATGCCGTAAGTTTATTTTAATTAAATTTTTTTTTTAAGTTTCTTTTGCATGTATTTTACATTTTCACACGTGCGCTTTGAGACAGTTAAAACTGTGAAAAGTGCCTCACGAATGCTGAGAAGTTGAACTTGAGCTTATGTTTTGATTTGTGTGTTTAACTTGTTTAGCTTTTGATTTGTGTGTTGACGTGAGCGTTTATATGACGTATGCTGTTATATACGTAGATTTTATGTTGTATTAGTTACATCCTTCCTAGACTGAATGTATATTTGTATATTTGACAGTTTTTTTTTTTACCACATATACATCTTGCACAACGTTAGAGAAGAACATAAAAGGCACGTGAAGAGAATTCCTCTTCGTGGTCTGCTCGTTCGCTCCGCATTGAATCGGAGTTACTACAACCTTAGTAGTTAAGTACGGCGTTACTGTAATTAAAATACTCTTCTACTGAAAGAGTAGTGTCACTGAATACTGTTAATTTTAGGTCATTTAATTACAGTTGGTTATGTACTTGTGTTACATTGTAAAATAATTAAATCGGCTGAACAATCAGTGATTGTTAGCAGTGCTGTTAGCACAAATGGCTAACAGCTAGCGCCTGAAAACGAGTCCATAAGAACGCAAAAAGAAAACGGTTCAAGAGGAAGAACCTTTATTTTTTGCTCTTTTAGTGCAAAGGCTCATGGGAACCAGTGAGCAACGAGGCATTTTGGGAGGTGAATTACTGACCGCTAAACTAGATTATTCCTTTTATTATTTTTAAGTAAAACGACATTGAAGTGGTAATTAGATTTGTTAAATATCAAAAAGAAAAAATGGCATTAAAAAAAGTTTTAAAATTTTTTAATTTGTGCTTGAAAATTATGGGGGTGCTTATATTCGCATAACTACGGTATATAAAAGCCAATCAAATCCCTTGCTCGTCCTTTACAGACGTAGCCATGTGAGCCGACAGACAGGCGGAATAAATGCCATGAAGGGAAACTGACTGGTTCTTTGAAGATGCCAATTAGACAAGCTGCCATTTAGATCAAACACACCTTGGCTTTTTCTTTGCAAAGCTATGGCATTTACCAGCCATTCCTGCTTGTTATAAATACAGAGCGTTAGACACGAGCGGCTTAAAGTTTCAGATGTTTAACAGGACGAGAGAAGACGGCGAAAGGTGAAGGTTTCTCAGCAAAAACAGCCCTTCAATTTCAGGTTAATGGACCTTCCTCTAACACTTAGATAACATTTTAACTATGGCACAAACATTTTGATATAGCAATATAACTAATCTTTTAATACAATTAAGTGAAACAAAATGTATTTTTTTTTTCAATCCGAGTGAAATCCATTTCAGTTTAATGGACCTTCCTCTAACACTTCCCTCTGGATATTTCTGTGCAAAATACAAGTTAAACTATGGCACAAAGACGTGTCGTATAGCACAAACCTAAAACAAATTAAATAAAACAAAATTTTTATCTGTGTTGCTTTTAAAAATGTTTTTTTTATACTTTGCACACCATAAATGTAATAATGTATCTGCACGCTGAATTTCCCCTATGTAAGCAACTTTCCGTGGCAGGGAACCGAGTGACGTGCAAATTCCCTCCTCGGGCTTAAGGTGGCGCTAATCAACCTTGCATTTTTGACTTTTTCCATCAGAAAAAGAACTTGTTTAATTAAAACCGGAACGAAGATTCAACAACTGTGGACCCTAATAAAAATGGTGAGAGCGAGCTTAGGTAATCCAGTAATTCGGCAAAATAAAACTAAATAAAAAATGAACTATCAATTTCAGTTGCCCGGATACAAGACACGTGTGAGTTATATTTCACTCATTAGTGTAAAGCTCACAAACGTCCTTATTATTCCCAGTTGAAGAGCATCCTGCATCATCTCTTCAAACAGTGAGAGTGGAATTAGAAGAGAAGACTTCAGCGTACAACTGGGAGATTTTAATGAGCCATTTCCATCTTAAAATCTCTATTAAGTGTTTTTTTTACTAATTCAAGTTTCACAAAGAATTCAAATAGTTTTGTATATGAAAAAAATCCATGAAACATGCAGACATTATTGGTCACGGTCATGTGGAGGTAACAGTCATGGTCAATCTATTATGGACCACACACACACACACACACACACACACACACACGCACACTCGGACTCGATCAAGACAAATGGACTCACTGAGGTGGAGAATCGGGATACATGACGTTGACTTGAGAAACGGTCTCCGCATAGGAATCAAAGTCAAAAGCAGGAGGAAAGTCCTCGATGCAGGTGGACCTCAGCTCTCCAATGGAGCCACCATATGAGAAGCCATCTGGAGCTGTGGAGGAGACAACAAGACACGATAAATGTTTTCACACATGAGAGAGAGAGAGCATCGCATGCTACACACATATATATGCAAGTATATGTAGGAAGTTTTGTTACTTGATTGTAACATAAATTGAACGGAATAGAATGGCTTTATTGTCATTGGTTACGTTGTTTTTCCGTTACATGATTGATTTTACATTTTTGATGTTATTGTTACATGATCACGATGACATTTTTGAATACTGCTCTGTTTGGTGTGAACAATCAAAATGAAAATCGAACACATTGAATATTATATAGATAATATATCTAGTGTAAAATGAAGACAAAAGTGCACCAAATTTTTCACTAAATATACCAAAAAAAAGCAAGAAGACAGAACATAATAAGACTAAAATAAAATGTAATGTATTATTATTATTAAAAACTATATAGAACAGAAAAAATGTGCTTATTGCGCAGAGGAATTCATTATAAGTATTGAAAAATGTATAATTGCAATGAAATAACTGCTAAATGACTGTATGACATGAATAGCAGACATACAGAAAATAAGACTAAAATAAAATTGAATGTATTATTATTATTAAAAACTATGTCGAACAGAAAAAAGTGCTTATTGCGCAGAGGACTGAATTATAATTATTGAAAAATGTATAATTGCAATGAAATGGTAACATGAATAGCAAGAATACAGAAAATAATAAAACAAAAATAAAATTGAATGTATTACTATTATTATTAAAAACTGTAGATAAAAAATGTAAAAAAAAAAAAATGTAGATAAAAAAAGTAAAAAGTAATAGGAAAGGAATGAATTATAATTATTTAAAAATGTATAATTGCAATTAAATGGTAACATAATTACAATTAAAAGTTGCAATTTGTGTAAAGATGATAAAACAAGATGCGTTTGACTTAAAGGTGATGGTGTGGCTGACCGTAGCTGGCGTGCATGTGGGGGTTGCGCAAGCGGCTGTCTTTGCGCAGACTGCCCACGATGATGGTGACGCAGGAGAGGAAGAGCACCAGGCCAATGACGATGCCCGCCACCACCAGAGGCGACACCAGCAGGCTGGCATCACTGCCCCCTTCCTGGCAGTCGGGGTACTCGTGAGCATGGCTGCTCAGGTTCGAGCTCACTGAGGAGGAGAAAAAAAACAAACACAAAACAAAAAAAGTTAAGATTAATACAGCAAAACTAGTGTTACGCTCCTGCTGCTCGGCTCCCGCTGGAGGACGAGGAGGGAAGTGACAGATCGTTATCCTCCGCCACAGGTGTGGCTAATCACCCAGCTACTTTTACTTTACTGTAGAGCTGCACGATTAATCGTTAAAAGATCGCGATCTCGTTCGTGCCTCTTCACAATCTGAATCCAGAATTTATACGATTCTGCCTGTTTTAACTCGGGTCGATCGGCTGAGTTTCGCAGATTGTGTAAAACTCAGCCGATCGATCATTTAAATATTATAAATGAAAGATGAGCATTCTTGAGCATTACTTCTGCCGCCTCTCGTAGACGTTCGGTAGAGTATCAACTCCCACATTTATTACCTGAAAAAGGATTTTATTCTGAAATGTGTGTGTTTACACTCAGCAAACCACATACAGCAAACATCTGCAGTTGAGGACAAAATTATTACCCCCCTTAAAATAATCATTGTTTATTTCAAAAGAACAGAGCTAACAATTTTGTCCTCAACTGTACATAATACTGTACTTTGGAATGCTTATTTTTTTTTTACGTTTAATGGTGTTTTTTTCTTCTTTTCAACATTACTTTTACATTACATTTTATTTTTCATTTTATCTATTTAGATGTAAAGCAAAGACTAATATGTTTTTATACTGATGTTTGATTTATTTCAGCCTGATTTTCAGGGTTGAATATTTAAAATAATGAAATATCCAGAAAGAATCGTGATCTTTATTCTCGACAAAATGAATCGTGACTCTCATTTCATCCAGAATCGCACAGCTCTACTTTATAGTCATTTGGCAGACGCTTTTATTTTATTTATTTTTTTTTTAAGTGAAGCATTTTGTCTACAATAGGCTCCAGTAGATGTCTACACAGACTATATAAACGTTGAGAAGGTTGCAAACTTTCTCACAGGAATAGCTCAATTGTTCCTATTCGCCTCAGGACCCGCGACTAATGATGACGTCACCACGATTACACCAACTGGACCAACCACGTATCATCCAGATGTTCTCGGGCTCATCATTGTTGTTTTCATTTTACGTTTTGCTTTTTACACTCATAAGTGATAAAGCGTGATGTTTATTTTAAGGCGTGTCTGACATAATTGTTTGTCGTGTCTGACATTATTATTACTATGGCTGAGTAGAAGACATTTACTTATGCTGTGTAGTCTGGTTTCATTTGCCCAGATGTCGATTTTACATACTGAAAACTGTGAAACAAGCAAAACAAAAACGGCAATGCAAAACGTAAATGTTTTGTTTTGGTTTACAACATGTAAATGTTTTGGTTGTTTATGTGCGAAAGGTGAATATTTCACTGTACGCTTTAACATTGGGTGTCGTGCATTGCATTTCTCAAAGGTAGATCAGCCGGGTCCCTAACATTGGCCCAGATGCTTTCCTGCGAGCTGATTGGACAATCGAGCTGTCAGTCTCCAGCCCCGCTCTCAGATTTGCACCAGGTGTTTAATTGGGCATTCCACAGTCTGAGAATGGAGATTCATTCCTGTGCTGCTTAATACTGCAAACGTTGGGTTTAACCTTCTCAAAGGACGTATTTCGAGAGATCAGCTTTGAGACGCTGCTGGTAAGAAAGCTTTAAAACTGTTTGCGAGAAATGGATCGCTCTTCTTATTTGTTGTACCTCCCCATCCCTAAGTTTAAAGCTGGAACGACAAAAAAAAAAACACATTTCACTACATGTTGTACCACGTATAATTTGTGTGTGACAAATAAAATTTGAATTTGAAAATTTAAAGACATCTGATTAATTCAAGTAAACAATGCAAAAATCAGAAATTACAATGAACCAATAATACTTAAATCATTCAAAGCAAGCACTACACCATATTTCTTTGCAAACAC